>KI669513.1:8735-237343 GCA_000507405.3 Kwoniella heveanensis BCC8398 | reverse complement strand
CTGACGTCAGTGACGCTGCTCTCGAGGCGGAGCGATCGTCACGAGTATGTGTCTTTTGTATCTGGCACAGAAGGGGAGAGAGACGTAGCTAGGAACGAGGCATGATTGCCATCAATACCAAGTCTAGAACACACACACACACACACACACACACACACCGCGCACGGGCCTCGAATAAGAACGAGAATATGTCATATCGTGTGCCCAAGCGCACAAGCATAGCCCAGCCATTCAGGAGCTATTATCCACGCGAAATTATCCGCCCCTAGACGTTGTTAGGACGCAGTCTGGCCTGCATGCACGACCAGCCAGCTTAATGTCTTCGCGTTAGTAGTACTCAGTAATCATCAGCCACTATCCAATACACTCTCCAATCAGCGCGTGCAGTCTACCTCACTATACCTTGAGATGATCTTCTGATCAGGCGCTCTTTCGTCAGCTGAAGAAGTCATCTGTATTGAATCGCATTCATGATTGCGAGAGCTTATCACAACGCGCATTGCGTACGCATGCCACTCGCGAAATCCCGTAATCCCCGGCGCCTTACAGTACGGTTAGGGAGGCGCTTACGTACGAAGAGTAGTTTAGTTACTCGTGGCAGCGTAACTGCCAGCAACTGCAATTGCTTGCTTGGTTGAGTGAAGTGACGTAGGTGAGTGAGTGAGTGACTGAGCAAGGCTAGGGAGGCGATGATGATGCTCTTTCTTATTGCTGCAATGGAATGGAATGTTTCAAACCGACAACGACGTAAACCTCGTTCACTATCTTGGTCTTCTTTGACTAACCCAATTCGATCCGACTTGCATTGTGTATCCATCTCACTAAACACATATCACGCTCCAACAAGCTAGCTCATTAGGCAGCGACCGGCACCACCTCGATACGAGGCGACCTGAACGACCATCCGCGAACACGACCGAAGAGATCAGCGATATATAACATGGCCCCTATCGACCCACACTATCTCTGGGCCTTTGGCCACGGAGTGATGCTCCTCTGCGCAGGTGAGTGAGAACCTCCCTCCATTGCGGGTGCAATGTGGTTTCCTGGCGGGTGCCCGAGTGTTCAGATGTCTTCGGCTAGCTATGGAAGACGAAACATTGTTTCTGTCTTGTCCGGTTGCAGAAGTCATCCCAACCGACGCAGGGAAACGCAATCAAGGAAGGCAGAGATCATTTGAGATATATTCATCGGTTCAGCGCTGACCCCGATCGTATCATTCCAACGTCCATAGCCTACGTCCTCCTCCAGACGGTCTTCTTCCGACCCACGCCACTAAAGACCTACAAGCTCGCCTTCTCAGGCGCCCTCCTCTCGTACAGCATAGTAGTCTACAAGTCGCTCGGTAGACCGCAGCTGAATCAAGCTTGGATCAGGAGAGCGATCGTGGATGAGAATGTGCAGTACGCCATCTTGGCGCTCTACTGGTGGATTGCGAAGCCCGTCAATGGTGAGTGGGCCGCCTATTCGTCTTTCTCCTTCGCTTGAGCAATTGTAGTGGCGTCACCCTCTCTTCGATCTGAGCAATAGCGGGTGTGCCCACTTGTGTGAGGCTGGGGAGGCGGAGAGATAATATAATCAGTCGCATTTATTCGCCTGGAGGACTATCGAAAGCACAGGAGGTTGCGATAAACCAAGCGGTCGTGTGATCGCTCTTTTGGCATCCCATGAACATGGCTATCGCTTGAATCGGCTCAGCACGAAATCACCTGCCATCACCTGTTGCGGACACGACACAGATTGAGGCACACCTTCATCGTCTTTCGCATGATCATGGCAGCGAACGATTCCTTTCTGTATACGCACCACCACCATCTGCGCTTGTCTTGAGTCAGGGGTATCGTATGACGCTCGTTCAGCGGAGATAGTATGTGCTTTTGTCAGCGGATGCTGACCTGACTTTTCACCTTTTTGTTACGACCTCGCTCAGTCTCCATCCTTCCATTCGCGACTTTCTCCCTATTCCACTGCCTCACCTTCCTCCGTACCAACATCATCCCCAAATTCGCTCCTCCTCCCCCTCCAGCATCCGGGGCGGGCGCCGGTGCCGGTGCCGGGGCTGGCGCTGGCGCACGACCGCAGCAGCCTCCTGCTGTCTTGGATACTATCTCTCGAAGGATCCAGCTTTGGGTCAAGAACAACTACGATGTCGCCATGCGATTCGTGGCGTATGCGGAGCTTCTCATCTGCGTCAGACTGATCTTGGGAGTTGTCACGTGAGTCACGATTTGTCAGGCGGGTTTGGTGATCTGGATTTTGGTGTCCTTGGTCCGTTCCGAGTGATCGTTTTGGTTACTCTCACCTATGGAGCCGTCGTTGTCGGGAGAGTTTTCACCGAGAATGGACGACAAGGAATCTTCAACACGTCTCATGCGGTGATTAAAGCTTCATTCCCTGATTAATCCGCGCTGACATTCCCGATCGCCCATTCATTTCACAGCTTCCGAACATCCTTCATTGCGCCCATCTTCATGCTCCATTTCGTCCGACTACGATACCACGCCTCCCCTTTCACCCGAACAGCCGTATCCAACGCCACCGCCTACGTGGACAACTTTGTCGCTGGCAAATCACCTGTGCTTCAGAACGGCTGGATCACAGTCAAGCGACTTGTGTCTAGCTGGGGCGGAGCGCCTCTGTTGAGCGGTGGAGCTGGCGCTGGCAGTGGAGTGGGACAGCAGGCTGGACCTGGGGCTCAGCAGGCTGCTGCGGCCGGAGCGGGGCGGAGGTAAAACGAGGCCCGACCACCCAGTCACACGGAAACAACCGTACGGCACGTCTTCGTTGATTTCTTCTAGGAGCAGGTCGGTGAGCGGAGTGGCGGGATGGCTGTTGAACTGAATTAAGAATTGAATCCCAGTCGGATAGGAACGGGGATGGGGACGGGGATGGGAAAAGTGGACTATAGCGGGCGCTTGGAGCAAGACGCAGCAGCAGGAAGCGGAGAATGCTTAGCAGCACAGTGGCGTAGCAAAAAACGAAGTACGGAGTGTCATATCATATCGACGCGCTGACGTTGATAAGGTTGGAGAGAAGAGGTAGCAGGGCAAGGCAAGGAGGAGAGAGAGAGAGGGGAGATGGTGTGAATGTTGAATAGCAAGCAAGCGAGCAATAATTCTCATTATCTCTTTTGTTCTCGTTTTCGTTTAATCGATCATCTACTATTCAACCTATAAAACATGCAAGCTCCCGACCGTGATTCAATTCAGAACCCTAGAATCGGTCATACATATATACCACTTTGCTGTGATTGAGACTTCCAATGAGAGTCGTGATGTGCAGATCAACGTGCAAATTGAAGTGTCCTCCTGCTCCTCTCCATCTTCTTGCCATAACTACCAGGGAGTTTGGATCCAGCTGGACATATGAGAGGTGTTATGGCTCAGCTGAGATTCTCACTTGATCCTCTCTCCTGATGGGTCGTCAGGACGACAACCTTGTCCTCAACTTACCACTTGTCCAGAGTGTGTTTACGTCGGGCAGTGTCAATCGATATCACTCGATGCAGCAAACATGGCCAATGAGACACCACGCATGATACGATACGATATGATATTGCTGATTATGCATGTTTTCGAAACACCTGCGTCTTCTCCTCTTCTCTCTTTACCGCTCCCAAAGGACAAACAAGGAAGACTCGTATACTACAGTGATTGTAAAGTATAGTTAATGTCAGGGGGGAGAAAAAGGAGGGCAGAAAAGTCCTACATTGATTGATGCGACGATACCACCGGTTTATGAGCGATTCAAAAACACATATAATAATGCAGTGGTGTTGCACTATACTCAATATAGGAGTGAAAATTTCCCTTTCCGCCCCGTTCTCATCCGCTGAAAGCTGAGAGATGCAAAAAAAGAGGAATAAGACACCTCCACTGGAAACAACGAATCAAGCGAATTTTCCTCCCTGCCCAACACATGTCCAATCAGTCCACTCGATGTTCACGATTAGTGGTCGATGATGGAAAGGTTGCCGGTGATCAACTTGTTCTCGAGGTTGGTTCCGTCAGGGATCATGATCTTGTTACCCTCGTTGGCAACGATGATACAAGTACCAGCCAGTCGGACTCCCTTGCCGAACGATACGTCTCCAGCAACAGTCAAGTGGTCGAGCTCAGTGATGTTGGGAATAGACTTAAATCGCTTCTCAAAGTTGGCGACCTTCTTGAACTGGTCACCGAGCTTGACTACGGGGGTACCGCCGAACTCTCGGGATTTGTCCATGGTCAATACACCGTGTTCAAGGTTGTACAGCTTGGACTTGATCAAGAGAAGGTCGCTGAGAAAAAGGGCGTGTTCATTAGCGTAATGCGACCAGAAGCTCGACCTGAACCACTCACGAGCATGACTTGACAGGCAAGAATCGGGATCGAGGCACGTTGATACCAATGGCGGAGTCGAAGTGCTGCGCTCAGAGCGTTAATGAAGGCACCTTTTTGTGTACGCGACAATCACTACTCACCTTGATGGCCGCACCGATAGCAGTCTCGAGCTGGATGACAGCCTGTCCCTTGTCTGTGACCTGAGGAAGAGTCAGGTTGATGGTCTTTCGGATGCTGAGGGCCACAAGCTCACCTTATTGTTGACGATGATCTCGAGGCTGAGGGCATCTTCATCCATGACTCGCTTGATAGCCTTGAGGTTGCACCAGATGTTGTTGGTGTTGACTGCACGATGTCGTTAGCAGGTGTCATCACAACAGTTGATGAGTTCAGACTCACAGATCTTGAACTTTCGGGTAGAACAGAACTCGTCGAGGTGGTCCTTGGGGACCTGGGCAACTTCGAGAAGTCGGGCCTTGCCGTCATAGTCGATAATGGTACCACCCTTGACATCGGCCTTGGTCTTGTCGGTGACCTCCATGACGTACTCAGCCTGGGCGTCGATCATGGTCTGCATGATGTTAAGGTCGACGACGGCACCAAGGTTGTCGACGTTGGAGATGAAGATGTACTCCTTGCCAGCGGCGATGAGCTTGTCGAGGAGACCAGAGTTGCTACGTATCAAGATGAAGATCAAGATTAGCTGGTAAATTACCAAAAGGCATTCAAGCCGACTCACGTCAAGGCATCGAAGATGTCACCGTGTCCAGGAGGGTACCAGTTGGCCTTGTCGGAGTCAACGTTGTCAGGGCAAGGAAGCAATGACTCCTTGTCAACTCGGGGGTATCGAGACTGGTTGAAAGTAAGGATGTTGATGTTGTGGTTCTGGTACTTCTGGATGATTCGGGCGGTGTCCTCGTCGGTATTGAAAGAGTTCATGAGGATGAAGGGAACGTTGACGTTGTACTTCTCGTTGAGGTGCTGCATAGAATCAGAATCACATATGACTCCAAGTCAGCGGGAGACCGAAGCGGATGATTGAAGCAGGCAGCGCTCGGACTCACCTCGATCTGTCGGACGGAAAGATCCAAGAAAGTCATACCCTCTCGAACCTCAATGATGGACTTGGGCCCAACACAACCCATGGTGGTACCGAGACCACCGTTGAGCTTGAGAACGGCAAGCTTGTTGAGGATAGAAGGGTCAACGTTGTCGAGGACAGCGTAGGGTCGGACCTGCTCAGGCTTAGGAGGGTTGATCTTCTCCCAGTCGCTGTGTAATGAACAACGTGCGAAAATCAAACAGGTCTCGTCAGCAGGGTGGGCAAAGGGCCAGGCGTGTCCGTGCTGAGAACCGAACAAACACTTACATCTTCTCACCCTTGGCTCGCTCGGTCAAGAATCGGTTGAAGAGGAGGAAGAAAGACTGCATCTGAGCTTCAAAGCTCTGTATAGTGCAGTTGATCGCGTCAGCACGTCCTATTCATCTCGCAGTACGGACTGGCGAGCACTGTTGAGAGAACGCCTCGGGTAACTCTGGACGAAGGGGAAAGGCGTAGCACGTACCTTCTTCTTCTGAGCATCCTCGACGTTGGAGACCATTCGGTTGAGCTCATTTCGCATCGTCTTGGCCGCGACACCGGTGGTAGCGGACTTGAAGTCCTGCTTGGGGAGAATAGAGGATATCGTTGTGGAGCGCAAGATGGGATGACCGTCCAGTTGAGGGTACCATGCGGAAAGGAAGGAAAGATGCCATGATGTACAGACGGGGAACTCGTTGGTCAGCATGTGTGCAACTTTACTTTCCAAGCGACGAAGATGACATGCAACGCGAGCTAAGAGATGCTATGACATACGATAGCGGAGTGACCCCTTTGTCGGACGTCCTTCTTGCCGGGTTCTTGGAGGGTAGCCATTTTTTTAGTTGACCTGTGTTAATAGAGAGAGAGAGTGTGTGGGTAGGTGATTGAGATGTAAGCAGGGAAGCAGGGGTAGATGTGTTTTGGAAGAGGAGAGAAGTATGGAAGAAGAAGGCAAAGAGATGTTTAAGATGGAATGGAGTGAGGGGTACGGGTGGTGGGGCTCACTGATGGATGAGGTGGAAGCTGGGAGCGGAGGGACACGGTACAATGAATATGTACAATATGGGTGGCATAGCATGGCATAGCATAGGACAGACAGGGATGACGCGCTCTCGACCTGGTTTAATTCAGGGTTTCTTTCGGAGTGGGTGTGTACTATTTACGTAAATGCTAAGCCAGCTATTGGTTGATCTATAAGTAAATTTCTGCCATATTCGGTTGGGTATGGCATGCGAGCTGTTTCAGGAACGTTTACTGCAACGCTCGCTGCCTGTCCGCCATCTGCGGCAATGTCATCCATCCATCTTCCCCCAAATAACAAATAACAAATCAAAGTAGTGTGAGTCACCCACCCCGATCATTCTTGGCCCCCACTCAAGCTCTGTTTGGGTAATCCTTGAGTTCCTTACCCACAGCCTACTGGGCTGCAGCGTGCTCAAGCCATGTCACAAATTAACGAGAGACTAGCTAGCACCTGTAGAGATGGGATAGGGTAGTCACCACTCTCTTTGCCCAAGTCGAAAGTAGGGGTAAGATTGGACCATATCGCACGGGTTCACGTGCTTGCTGAGACAAAATACATATATGCTCAGAAATGTTCGTGGCATGTGCGTCCATGCTCGCTGACCACTATGTTGATGATGATTCAGTGACAATGCTATCTATGCAGGACAAGAATGAGATGAACAACTATCTAACTATACAACGCCTACCTACCCTTACTTGCTCAAGCGGAATGCCAGACTGACCAGTCGGCCATGTGCGTGTGAAAGGGGGCGGATGATCGATATCAAGGTCGCTCGGGGAAGATGCAAGTTGAGAGATTCCAGCTTCGGACTGCATGCTAGATTCTGTCCACTCTCGTGGATTAGATCTTGGGCAAGGAATGCCTGGGTTTGGGAATAGGTGGGCTCGGGTTGAAGACAGCCACAGAGATCAACGGTGGGAAGAAGGTCCGTTTCTTCTTCTCAGGAGCAAGCGAAGTCGAAGGAGAAGAGGTCGATACCTGTAAATGGCAATAAAACCCGCAATCAGCTGATAAGATCTCTCCAACACACACAAACGAGAACAAAGATCGACTTACGTCGCTGGCATCGGAGACTCGCTTTCGCTTCTTGTCCCTGGCTATATCCTCGGCGGATGGTCCACCACTAGTCTTGCCCCCGTGGCCATTCGCCGTCGATGTCACGTGCCCGTTCGTATGATGCACTTTGGGTGAAGCATGACTATGGCCTGGCGGTAAGCTGAAGTTCGACTGCCTTACTTTGAGAATTGGCGGAACTGTAGCGTCGCTCGGTTTGTTGATGGACGCGGAGGCCGCATTCAAAAGTGCGGTCGAAGCGGCGGTGAGATTGGCATTGGCGCCAATGACAGGACGGGGCTGGATAGGAACGTATCTGTCTTTACTAGAACGTCCATTGTTTTGAGACGAAGATGGCGCGGCCGGATCAGACGCCCTTGATCTAGAAGGAGGCAGGTATCTGTCGACCAGTCGAGGGTACGGTAGCTGCCCGGCAGCAGTCGATTGAGTACCCTTATGTGTCGTCGAAGATGGTTCGGTTGGGATCGTGCTGTTACCCAGGGACAGAGAATTGTTAACGGACAAATCGCGTGGCGGCAGGATGTTCGTACTGTTCTTCACACTCAGAGGTGAAGCAACGTCTTGAGCGGCCTAAGTCTCCCAGATTAGCACGAAGACGGCGGTCAGACCATGTAAATCCGCTACTCACCTTGCCCTTGCCTTTGTCTCTGGAAGTCGTACCGATGTAAGTGATCTCTTCAGAGTCGCTTCGGATTGTCTTTGATCCTGAACAGCTTTGTCCAATTTTGGCGATTGGTCGGTCCCATACCGAGATTCCAGCAGCATGAGCCTGCTCTCTCGCCAGCTTCAGCGCAGCGGCTCTCTGGTGTCTACCTGTTCCTTTAGGCCTGCCCCTTTTACGCATTGAGGAAGTCGAGGATGGCGATCCGCCGTTTTGTGGGTCGGTCTCTCGAGACGAGTTCGGATCATCCGTTCGGACAATCACGCGCTCTCCATCGTCGTCGTCGTCATCGCTCATGGTGAGGTCAATGATGGGTGGAGACGCCTGACTAACGGTGCTTCGATTGACAGGGGAACCTCCTGTCGAGGGAGTGTTAGCCGCAGCTTTGAGCTTGGAGACTGGGGTGACCTCAGAGGACACAGTCACTTTCGGTTGACGCATCGAGGCATTCTGGTGCACCCTCGGTTGACGTGATTTGTCGGGTGATCGAACTGCGGTAACTTCCGGAGCAGCAGCCACCTCTGCCTCTCCGCTATCTGCAACAGCGGGCACTCTGAAGCTAAGCCGACGCAGACCCACAGCATCCGCGGAGACGACAATCTCGCTGCTTGCGCTGGAATTGGCGATGGTGCTCGTTTCGGCGGCTTCATCCGTCCCCGCCTGCGACTGAGTTTCCGACTCGGCTTGGGACAGACGAGCAAGTTCGGCCTCTTCTTCCTCTCTCTGCTTCTTGGCTCGCTCCTCTGCTAGGCGTTTCATTTCTTCCTCTTCCTTGGCAGCTCGGAAACTACCACCTCTTCTGGTGCCAGAAAGTACTTTGTGTTTCTCCTCTTCCCGCCTCTTGAGCTCTTCATCGGTGAGATAGCTGTATCTTTGCCAGACACCGCTACCCTTGATCTTGCCCTGATCTCTGGCTTTCTTCTCTTCGATTCTCTTCCTCTTCGCCTCCTCTTTAGCCTCCAGCTGCGCTTTGATGGCAGCTTCTTTAGTCTCCTGGGCGGACCAAGCAGCTTCTCGCAATGACTCGATGTAGAATTCTTCCGCCTGGATCTGCTCTCGCAACTTCCTGGCGCGCTTCATATCTCTGGTCTCGGCACCAGGAGAGACGGGCAGAATGATAGGCTTGATCTGCTTCACGGCCTTATTGAGCGTGGGCAACGGGACCGTGGAGATTCTCCGCGGAATATACCCAGATGGAACCATATGAGACGGTGGATACTCCCGGACGTCTTTGTTATCATGGGCAGGCCAGGGTAACTCGAAGATCAGAGCGTGTCGTACGCATCTAAGACGCCACATGATCAGCTAAATCCTGGTGTGGTCGGGAAGGAAACAGCTCACCTAGCGCAATGGTCAAAGTAACGCCCATTGAACCAGATTTGTTCGGTGAGGGGTTTCGCGCAGGTGGCGCATCGTGGGAAATCGCTCGGGAGATCATCGGTCATCTCGCTCAGCTCCTCGTCCGCTTCGGATCCTTGAGAAGCTTTGAGCTTCTTCGGTCGTTGGAGAAACGAATAGGGCTTCATGTTCTGGACGACTTTTCTCATGATCCTTTCTCGTCGAGGTGGAGGATCAATCGGTGACTCGGGCTCTGGATCAGAGGCTACACTTTCGGTAGTCGGAGATTTAGGAAGGGTGAGTTTGAGACTGAGAACGTTACGACTCTTCGTTGGCGTGCCGTTGGAGGTAGTGTCCGCTGTTGTGCTTCCTTCTTTGATCGAGTCAGCGTCGTCCGTTTGATCCACCTCGTTTGAACTATCGAGGGTCGAAGACATATTGCGAGAATGACTCGGTCCCGCCACAGAGGAAGCAAGTGACAGAGATCGCTCGTCGTCCAAGTGAGCAGAATGATCGCCGTTGACAACGTTCCTTAAGGAGCTGGGTCTGATATTTTTCAGCTCTCTGATAGCAGCTTCTCCCACATTGGGGGATTCATCTCGTCGTGAAGGGCCGGCGGAAGAATCCCTTGAATTAGACCTGGAGTTTCGATGCGAGTTTGTAGTAGATGTAGGCGTGAAGCCACCCTTGCCAGCTTGTTCACATGTCAGACAGAGGCTGTGATGTCAACGCAAAAATCAGCAACAACTACGTGGCAGCTTCCCGTACCAAAGGAGGTCTTTCAGCAGATACTGTTCACTCACCATTCGATATTCCCTCGACCGACTATTGAACAAAGGTGGTCAGCGCCGCAGTCCCCGTTTAGCTCGGTCAGAAGGCAAACTTACAATAATTGTCTCCGCTGGAGGTTTGTAAACGCTTCGTTAGCTGCAGATCCAGGCCATCATGTCGACTCTGAACTACTCACTAGAAGGTGGTCAGCTCTTCTCCAATTCTGATTGGCTTGGTGACTCGAAAAGTCACATGCTTTCCTTGTCTAAGCAGCTCCACATTCGGATTACAATCATGCTGTACGGCATCGCAGTACATCAGCATTCGCCTGTTGTTACAGGTTCGGGGGGTACAACCGACTCACGTTAAGAAATCTGGCTGGACCCAAGAAGAGCTGGTAGCATCTCTTCAGGCCTGACCAGACGATACTGAAATCTCGTCTCTTGGTCCTATCACTTCTCCGTTGACCTTTGCGGCCACCGTCGACTTCTTTACTCTTGCCCTTATCTCGCCTAGTGGCTGAGGACGTAAGTGAGGCATTGTCGTCATCATCGCTCTCCGAGTCCGTCTCCTCCCCTGCAGCTTCGACAGCGAAATCTTCTCCTATCTCCATTTCGGTCCTCCATTGATCCGGAAGAGGTACAACGCTACCTTGCAGCTCGCTTACCACTTCGGAAGGAGATAGAGGTTTCGTGGCAAGAACAGCCAGCTCGGTATGGCCCGTAATGAAGGAGTATCGAGACGTGAGGTGAAGCTCGATTCGTGAGTTCGGTTGGTATATCAGCAAGTACCGTCGCAGGTGCCTGCAACCCATGTCACACAGTCAGCATGATAAGAGCGACCAAAAAAGCGATTGACGGATGTTCCGGCTTACGAGATGAATCGCTCTCTTTGTGTGACCGTCAATTTGCTATCCAGATGAGATTTGATGAGATGAAAGCTATGCCGTTCGTGTAAGCAGGCGGCATGCTTCTACGATTGACACTTCGGCACAGATTGGTCAACCACGACAGCCCACTCACTCCTGCAGCCTATGCATGCAAGCTGGTGTATTGCCTTTGGTGACGGTCTGCAGTAGAGCCGACCAAGCGTCAATGTCGACCTACGCGCTCTATAGGTTCTTGATGTAAGTACTCACTTCTTTCACTATTGAAAGTACCTCATCCGTCTTGAAAGGCGGCCCGACGAATTTGACCTGTTGCGGATGTACACCCAGCTTGGTATTTGGCATACAACCTAGCTGGTCCACCAGGATCCAAGACAGGAGATCATCGTCCGCCGAGAGGTCCTCTGCCGGGTGAGGCAGTAAATGGGGCGGTATGGGCTGTTGATGCGATGAAGACGATTGCGGTGGCTGCGAGTGTGATGGTTGACTTTTGCCCTCGCGGTCGCGGCCAGAGTCACGGTCACGCGCCGACAACAAAGGTGTTGACGGTCCGCCTACTTGTACCGTTGTCGTAGTCGTAATAGGAATCGGGATCGTTATTGATGCACCACCACTTGCAGTCGCAGACACCGCCGAGCCCTCCTTGACAAAGGTTGCCATTTCCTCAGCAGGCGCATGCGCTATGTGAAGTTGGAGACCTGTGAAGCGGTCTACAAAAGGGGTTTTTTTTTCCAAGAAAATGACGGATAAAGGTATCTGAAAAGTGCAGAGTGAGTGTGGTTGTTATTGTGTTGAGCTTTAAGGGCCAGAGTGATCAACAACGTATACACGCATACATACACGCATAACACCGAATATTACTCTATTACTCTACTGCCCGTTCGCTCAGGACGCGTCTCAATCTCGCAATCTTGTCCTGGCTGTCATCACTCCACATTTTTCGTAATGTCGAAATATCCTGAGATCAGCGAAGACCTCTTCAATTACAGTCAAAGGCACCTACCCATCTGCACGACAACAACAGCCTCGTTGCATCAAAATGCGACTATCACAAGTCAACAAAATCCTGCTGGGCTCATGCGTGGTAGTGATACCTCGTGAGTGACAACCCAGGGATCATGTTCTCAATTTCCGGAAGATCGAAATGCTGCTGCTGGCTGGGTCCCGGCATCATGCTGACATTCCCACCTATTGCGACCCGACAAGTTTCGTTCTATGGAGGACTAGCTATCAAAGAACACTACCTCTCCAACGAGCTCGAAGACGCCAAGGACAACAGGCCACACCCTCACGAACGAGCCATGCGAGCGAGGATCGTCCAGTGAGTAGAGAGAGAGAGAATCATTGGCCAGTTTCCTACCATGGGGGATTCGAGCAACCTGCATGGTCGATCTCTTCCATGACTGACATACATACCACCGATGTAGACTCGAGGCCGAGCGGAAGGAGCTGCTGAAAGAAGGGCAGAGTCTGGACGCAAAGATCCTCGATATGAAGAAGCGAATGGCGTCGGCCTAATCCAGCTGGCTGCGCATGCAACACTGCATACTAAGCTAAGACTGGCTTCTTCGTGCGTATGATTGTATGTATGCCAGAGGTCCAATGATACGTCCCCCATCAAGTAAGTTCACTTGGCTTGCTTCTCACGCTACGTGCGCGCAGGTACGGAAGCTGATCGGACCTCCGTTGTAGCTGGGCTTCCCGCCCAGAATTGCATTGTATATATCCACACCCACATCGATTTAAACAGATCACATTGCCTATCAACCTAGAAACAGTGGACACCACCATTTACTACGCTTCCACCATGTTGTTGTATATCATCTTCATGCATCTCTCCCAGAACGACTCGCTCGCGATCTCTCTCACCTAGACAGCGCAGTCGGGTCAGCTATGACATGATGGCGAAGCAACTCATTAGAGATACAGCAGCTGGCCTGACGCGGTGCGCCTTTCCGGACGGTCACGGCTGGAGCTTCAGTGTTTACCTTTCGTTACACTGTGACCCGCATATAGCTGAAGCTGGAGTGAGCGATCACTCGATGGATGTTGATCTCACTGGCGCTCTCTCAGCTTCTTCGTTGGCTATGAACGACACGTCTTTCGTCATGGTTGGTAGACAGCCCTCGCTGCTCGCATTATGCGCTGGTCTTGCCCTGCTCTGCCAGGACCTACTGACGTCGCTATGAGTTGAGAATGTAGTTCACTTGATCGTGCGTGCCGACAGCGAAATGTAGCGATTAGCTACGCAGGCTTTGAGCTGTTTGATTCGTCCTCTGCAGCCGTCGTCTTTAGCCATCTCTATGCAAGACATGAACGTTGCATGTCTACATCTAGGTATGAATACAGGAGCTCGTTCGTATCTTGCGGGACCAAGCTAAGGATGAATGGCAGTGGCCCGTCTGTGACATCTCACAGCGACAGCGGTGGCCGGGCCAGAGCCTGGACTTGGCTGCCGCGGATTTGGCTTAAAGTCCTTCTTGTGAATGCTGATGAGGCCGGCTTGGTGCCACTGGTTGACTTATGTATTGTACACATATCGAAGGCTGAGCCCTCCCATCATGTGTAGGTAGATATAGTCGAAGGGACATACATGCCATTGGATCGCAACAAACAAAGCATGATAGACCGAGCACATATATATATATATGTGTGATCCGGCGGATGAATTCGACATATTAGGCAAAGGCTTTGGTAGGAAAGAAATATCCGTCGCCGGCCGTTTTTCTGCGGAGTAAATACGGCATCTTGACCCTGTTAAACGATTAAAATGATATCACCGCAACCTGCGTGGTGACAGGTGAACAGGCGAAATAGATAGATAGTATTCTATAGACGGTCCGAACTGAAGAGAATGTCATGGCATGTTGGTTGTCTGTTCGATCAGACAGCACAGGTTCTCTCTCTTTCGGCGTCGGCGCATATAAGCATAGCGACAGGCGTTTTTCCCTATGCACTTTTGAAGCTTCCCCTCCTTGTCCTCAATTTCGGTTGTTTACCTACTCACCCACACCATAGCTAAAAAGCTCAATTTCATCAGCGCGAACTTCCCAAAATGACTGACAGCTCTCACACCCTCGGAAAGTCCGTCCTCGGTACCGGCGCTCTGCAAATCCCCAAGCTCTTCAACGTAGAAGGATGGGTCGCCATTGGTGAGTCTCAGCGATTCGGTCCGCTCATGATCCATGTCGGAAACCTAGCTAATCAGAACTTTCGGTGAATCACTTTCAGTAACTGGCGGAGGTACCGGTCTCGGTCTCATCACTGCTGCTGCCCTCGCTGCTAACGGCGCTAAGGTATACATCACCGGCAGAAGGCTTGAACCCCTTGAGCAGGCTGCGAAGAGCGCTGCTCCCCAGGACGGCAAAGGTCAGATTATCCCTATCCAGGCGGACGCCAGTAACAAGGAGGGTATCCTCAGTGAGTCCAACTGAAAGCTTTACTCATCATTGGGTCTTCCGCCAAAAACTGTAAGGGAGAGGGTATTTGGTGCTAATGATGGCATCGCAGAGGTCCGAGAATTCATTCAGGCCAGGGAGAAATGGGTGAATGTTCTAATTAACAGTGAGTTCCGTTCCCAGAAACGCTTCCTTGAAGCGCGGGGAGCTATACGAGGCGAGACGCTAATCCGAGCTGCTTTCGGCCGCTCTCAGACCACGGTGTCTCCCTCGAGCACGCTATGATCGACGAGGTAGAACAGACGCCTGAGGCTCTGTCTAAGGAGATGTTCGAAAACGAGACCTTCGACCACTGGTGAGTTTGGCGTGTTTACCTTTTATGCACAGATTGTGAGCGTGACCCTGTCGACGAGGCAATCTCATACGCTCGAGGAGCTGATACCGTGTGCTGGCCCTTGTCAATAGGCTCGACGCTTATCGAATCAACACCGCCTCATACTACTTCACCTCATTCGCCTTCCTTCCTCTCTTAGCAGCTGCCAAGACTGTCGGGAACTTCCCTGAGGCTGGAAACATCTTGAATCTGGGTTCCGTCAGCGGTATCACCGTCACAAGTCAGAGGGGACAGTTCAGCTACAATGCCAACAAGTGGGTTGTCATGTCTTTAGCTTTCCTTTTCTCTGCGGATGGTGCGCGAAGCCGCTGGTTCCATTTCATCATACTGATCCGATCGTGATATTCATTGTAGGGCTGCTACCATCTCCTTGTCGCATCAGCTTGCTGCCGAGTTCGCTCGAAGAGGTCTGAATATCCGAGTCAACGTCGTGTGCCCCGGCTACTTCCCGTCTGTGAGTCGGCGGACCCTCACATCTGATTCCATAGGATGGCACACTGACAGAGCTTTGTCCGCAGGGAATGAGCCCCATATCAGATGAATTTGCCGGTAACAACACCACGAACGAGTTCAGACAGAAGTGGGGTACGCCGTTCGGACGGGCCGGTAACGCGGTCGACTATGCCCAGTGCATCTTCTCTCTCATCGCTGTGAGTGTGTGATACACTTGTGACGACCATCATGAATCGCAATGAACAATTGGATTGTTTGCTCGGCTGCGCTTTGACCATTGGCTGATTTAACATTCCGTATGGAACTTGTTACGCAGAACCAATACGTTACGGGCGCTGAACTGGTTATCGACGGTGGATGGCTTCTTGTCCAGGGTGAGTCGCGCTTTATTTCGTTTCAGTTTCAATTCATTCCGTCTATTCCTCTCCCTTCAACCGATCGACCAGCTTGTCACGTTTCCGTTATTGTCGTCGTATGAAGTACGATTCCGCAGGTTTCGGGAAGATCGTTTGAGATCCTACATGCTGATCGTCATCTTTGACTGTGACTTGCATTGAACTGTAGCATTCTAAGCAATGCAAGCTTGAACCGAAATCTTGTACTGTATACAGTACATCCAAGGACAATGAAGCTGCATGTAACATACTGGAAAACCGCCAATCGACGATCAATTGCAAGATTGCGATAACCAAATGTCAATCTCGACCGGGAGGATCTCCGCATACTTGTACTGCACACATGGCTTCATGCTAACTGAATTGATGATTAATGATGGATCACTAATGTCTAGCACCGAAACTGCGGTACTGTCCAGGCGGAATTCGAAAACTGACTGGCCCTCCGACTGACATATATTTCCAGCCTTGTCTGGCAAGGTTGATGGCCGATGCCCATACCCGTGGCCGAAGCTTCATGATGCTGGCTGCCTGGTACATGCACATCAAACCATCGCTGACTTTGGGCTAGAAAGTGACATTGATATACTGTACGAAACCATGCATATATAAGTGGTGACAAGCTGCCTGTCGGATCCCACTTTTCATCATCACGCTCCATTCCCCTTTAACGACCTCATTACGAATCAACGACCTCTCTCTAACGACCCTTAACGACGAACGTACTGAACGAATCAGAAAAACCCATCGCAGACCACTCTACAGCCAAGTCAAACCGTTTGCAAACCAAATCGAGCTCATCCTTTCCCAAGCCTAGCCTTACACTCAGCCAAGGTCATTCCACCCACAGTCAACCCTTCACCACCCCATAGCCAGAATGCGAGCCACTGCCACTTTCACCCTCCTCACTGCTCTCCTCGTCTCCTCTTCCGGAGCCCTGGCTGCCCCTTCGCCTGTCCCAGTCAAGTCGGACAGCATCGACAAGAAGGTTGCATCGTATGAAACTCCCAAGAAGTTCCACCAGGACTGCGACGTTCACAACGTCCAGTGTAGTAAGTCCAATGCCCTCTCCTGCTATTTGCACTTGCCTTTGAGCTCTCTTCGAAGACGACTGTAACAGAAAGCGAATCAGTCGCAGTCGAGGGTCTTACTGATACCCCACTTCGCTTGTAGAGGCAATGAACGAGGATGTTTACGGTTCCGCCAACTACGGCGAAGGCGCAGTTGGCAAGCAAGCGGGCCATGTCGCTCATACCGGGGTAAGTGTGGGTGGATCCTTGTTCACGAACGAGAACGGCTTCTCAGCTCAAAAAAACGCATACTGATGTCAGTCCCCGATTGTTCTGTCGGTCCGTCCTCGTGCTTTCACTTGTACAGTCCGAAGTCGCAGCCATTGAAGGCCAGTCTGACCTCTCCAAGACGCTCGCCACTAACGGCCCGGTCATCCAGAACGACCTCCAGGGCCGAGACCACGGTCATTCGGAATACAACGAGGCGCTCAAGGAGACTTCTCATGATGCTTACCCCGTCGGGTTGTTGAGCGGTGCGGGCGACTTTGTGGAGAAGCAGGGTGTCGCGGCTGAAGCTGCTGGCAAGGGTGTGAATGCTGTGAGTTGGGGTCGACGGATCTCTACAGTTGAGGCATGTACTCGAGTATCTGTGTGTGTATGTGTACCGTACTGACGGAATCCGGATTCTGGAATGCACATAGGTCGGTAAGGAAGGTAACAAGCAGGCCAAGACGGCCTCAAAAGGCGAAAAGGGCCACTCTAACGAGGTCATCAACGCCATCACCAGCTAAGGCCACTAGCTCTGAGCACCATATGCTACTTCGTGCGGGAAAGAGTTTTGTCATGGAATGAATGGATGTAACGTGTGGCTCAGCAGGAGACACCCATCGAGTCAGGTTCATACAGTCGGATATGGTGCGCGCTCCGGCGTGTATTATGTTCGTTCGTTCGTCGAGATTTAGGGGATTAGTAAGAGGAGGCCGTGTAATGCATGTTGTCATCTCTCAAATGTTTCAGGCCCTTTCCGTTTCAGTTCTGCTCAAATAATCTCTACGACTTCCCAAGCGAGACTGGTCTGGAACGGAATGCGCTTCTTCAGCGTCACCAAGAGCCTGCCCAAGACGTCGGAACGCAGTTGTATAATAAATAACCGCGGTGATATTTTACCTGCTTTCCGGCGGAAGGAGGAAACCCTCCGTTGCGTGGGTCAAGTGGGTTCATCATTCTAACTTAGCTCGACGATGTCATCCTTGGCTGATGCTCAAGGGGACTTTTCGGTCAGTTGAAATAAGCTGAAGCCTATGTGGATGCACACCAGAGGTACACAGTGCAAGCGGCTGCTGATATGACCAGGACACCATGACGATAGTTCGATCTTTGGCAGACCGACCGACCTCCACCGTCGCTGTCTTAGCTCTCTCAATCCGAATATCGCACCTCATCGTCCTATATCTCCTCTCCTTGATCTTACCGCCCTTCGACGCATCTCAACCCATCGTAGCCTCATCAATCCTGCCGGGCCTCAGATGGGATGCGGTCCATTTCTCGTCGATAGCGCTGGAGGGATACCGATGGGAACAGCAGCTTGCGTTCCAACCTCTCTGGCAAGCTATTCTGAGGTTATCAGGAGAAGGCCTTGGATCGATTAAGGGAGGAAAGGCGGAAGTGAGCGTGAAGGATGTCGTGAGGGGAGGGATGGGGGTCAGTGTGCTGGCGTGGGTGGGAGCGAGTGTCATGCTGTTTAAGTGAGTACAGGCTGGCCTGATCTATTGCTCAATCTTCTTCGAGGTGTCAGACGGGCTCGCGCTCTGGTGACGCTTGATGTGTGCGCTACGAGCAATGTCTTTGCAGTGTCATGTTGACTGATGTTAAAACCCCGTCATGTATACAGACTCACATCACACCTCTTCCCATCGTCTTCACATCGTTTTGCGCTCCTAACAACCCTCCTATACCTTCTGCCGCCTACCCCAGTCCCCTCTCTACCCTATACCGAGCCCACCTACGCCTTGTTCGTGTTTACCGGACTATACCTGCTTATAGTCAAGAAGCAGTACATCCTTTCCGGAGCATGCTTCGCTGGGGCTACCGGGCTGAGAGCTACAGGGTTACTCAACTCGCTCATTCTTCTTGGGGTCGCTATGCTTGGTGATGATATAATCTCCAGGTTGAGCTTGCCTCAGTTGATCAAGGTGCGCTCCCGAGGAACAGAATGCGAGATACGATACGAAGATACGTTTCACTTGAGCTGACCACGAATCCTGCACTCTTCGCGTTGCTCCCGTTGCTCCTTCGCGACATCAGCGTCTCTTCACCGGCTCTTGGAAAGCCGTCATCCCCTGCATTACGACAGTCTCCCCGTTCGTACTCTTCCAGTGGTACGCTTACGAGTCATTTTGTGGGAGTGCAGCTAAGTCGGAAGGAGTCGAGCCGAGGCCATGGTGTGCGAGCAAGGTGCCGTTCGTGTATGGGTTCGTACAGGCCGAGTATTGGTGAGTCGCTTCATCTCGCCGACCGTTTCACCTGGCACACTCCGCAGATCAGAAGGCGAGCGTCATCCATTATGGCTTGATTATGGCTTGGTCAGGATCCGAAACGAGTAGACAGCCTTTGTGGTACTCTGCATTGGAGAACCGCTCAGCTGTGCTGGAAGCGACTCCCACGACTCGTAGGGAGCTGATACCTCAGGGTCATGGCCTTCACTGTACTTGAAACACAGGAACATCGGCTTGTTCAACTACTGGACATCGGCTCAACTACCCAACATCCTCCTCGCCGGGCCAATCTTCGTAATATCCTACCTCGGCTCAAGGAAGTTCGTCAGAAACCTTGTCTCCGCTTGGTTTCCCGCCTCCCGCTCAGGGACCGCTCGAACCAATACCGATACCACAACCAGAACCGACTTCGACGAAGTCCATCCAGCTTTGCCCGTGCTGTACCTGCATCACTGGCTGATGATGGCCTTGTTGCTCGTCGCGAGCCATACGCAGATTGCATTGAGGGTGTGCATCACTGATCCGGTGGTCTGGTGGAACATCGCTTCCCTGGCTATGTCCCCGGCAACATCAACATCGTTGAAGGGGAAGTCGAGAGAAGCGCCAGCTACGACGAAGGAGGAGGAGACGACGGACAAGAGAGGTACATCAAGATCATCAACACCGTCTTCGAAGGATCAGACGTCAGTCGAGGTCGAACGGGTGAAAGAGAAGCAGGAGGAGATGAGATGGGAGACCACGCGTATAGGTAGATGGTGGATAACTTGGGCGTTGGTATGGGGCGCTATATCAACGGTTTTATGGGTAGGGCATTACCCTCCTGCGTGATCTGTCCTATTGATGAAGACTCGTCATTGTATGGCACCATGAGAACAATCACATCGTTGATGCATCCCAATTTCATCAGTAACATTAAGAAGCATATGATACTGTACAATTGGCGGATCCAGGTAGGCGAGGTGGGCAGACGTTCAACGTCTGTAGATTGAAATTGAAACGTTGTGCAAGATATGAACCGAGGTCGCGGAGTGATCGTTCGGTCAAACCATGATCTACACCTCACCCCATGTGAGAAGGGCAACTATATACTCTGATGTACAACACAAGATCATGCTGGTCGGACGCTCCCCGCTGCTCGCTATCGCTATGCAGAGGTCAAAGGGAACCATGACACTATCGCCTCCCATGAGCAGCCATAGCCGCTTCCGCCTCCTCCTCGAGCCTCGCCACCTCCCTCTGCCAATAGATGACTCCATCAGCAGCCTTGCGTCGCCTCTCTCGGCGCTCTTCTTCCTCCCTGCCACCAATGCCCAGTACCACACCGTTCATCTTGGACGAGCCTGAGTCATGGGACGAAGAGTGAGAGTGGGAGCTGTATCCCGGGAAACCGGCTACGGACATCGCTTTTCTCGCTCGCGTCTGGATGCGGTCTCTCATCCCTGGCGCAGGTGCAGGTGCCGTGGCGCTGCCGGTACTATTGCTGTTCGCATGACCGTGAGCGTGACCGTTATTGTTGGTTTTGGCGTTTGCAGAGGTGGTCGGGTTGGAGCCGGAGAACGAATAGCCAGGAAGGAGCGGCTCAGGCGTGGGTGACTTGCTGTCTGCCGTTCTCCTCACTTCGTCCCGCGCGTTCTCAAGACACGCTCTCGCGTGACCCAAAGTACCAGGAACGAGGCCCAAGATCTTCTCTGCCTTGTGAGCCAGGGTAAAAACCCCTTCGCCAGCTCCGGCTGGGCCGCTGCCGTTTCCGGGTGGCGAGTTATTCGAGAGCGAGCCTGAGTTGGACGGCTTGCTGGTGTGGCTTGATCCTCCTCGTAGAATATGAATAGCACCTGGGTGTGGGATTGGGTTGGAGGGTGTGACGGGTCGAGAGGATGTGTGAACGGATGAGCGGGAGTCTGCGCATCGGTAAGTCCGTCATGAATCACAGTACATAGACTCTCGTCAGCTTGAGACGTACAGGAGCTTTTGATGATTATCAAAGGTGAGAGTTGAGTGGCAACAACTGCCATCAGCCACGGAGCCTTTTCGGCAAAGCAGAGCATATAACGAGCATCGCCACACTTCACACTCACCAGACAATTCGGCCATATCTGAATCTAGGTCTTCTTGCTCTTCGGCGCTGTTATGTTCGCCTTCAAGATCCTCCCTACTGTTGAACCGCTCCTTGTTCCTATCTCGATCGGTGCTCCTCTGACCTTGTCTACCGAATACGTGTCGTCGTTGGTGTGAGCTCTCGTGGCTTGACCGACAAGCGGCGCTGCCGGGGTTGGTGTTGCTGTTTGAGATGATGACGGTATCGATGAATGGGGTGTCAGAGTATGAGTACTCCAATCTTCGGGCGAGCAGTTGACCGACAACGGTTTCGAGCATTGTTCGGTGATGGGAAAGTACGAGTGTAGCTGTGCGACTGGATTCGGCTGACGGTTGCGATTGATTCTATCAGTGTTTGGTGTGTGGGTGGCGTGGTGTGTCGTATTCGATCGAATAGTCGCACGCGGCCGTTGTCTTGGTTTTGCTCACCAAATGTTGGTTTTGGATTTCCAGCCGTATTTCACTTGTATGTTGAACGTCAAATTGAAGGTCAGCAAGTCGGAAGGAGTCATAAGGTTTGATGAGATGGGTTATATGACCTCGAAATGATGGTGGCGCGATCGTAAGTATTGTTTAGGTTGAGTTGAGGAAGAGTAAGAAAAAGGAAAGGAATAGGAGATGTCGTTGTGTTGAAAGGGTGAGTTGGTGTGTGTGAGGGTGTGCACGGTAAGTTGAGTTTAGGGCGACCAACAACGAGACAAGTGGTTACACTAGTTTTGGGTTCCAGATCCCATGTACAGTGTGTGTCCTATGTCCGTGTACTCGTGTGCATCACACACAAAAGTCGAGTTTCAAGAAGGCTTGTTGCGGGTGAATGGGCCGCATTGATCGACGTAAGGCAGAGGTCTGCGTGAGAAGTGGGGAGGGGGGGAAGAAGGGGTATTCGCTTCGTCTTCTCTTTCCTTTGTATTGAGTCGAATAGGTTGATCCCTCGTTTCAGGCTGTCGGCTGATGGCGAGCTCCGTGAGCTTAGCCGCTGGTCTTGTTTCGGTCTCGGTGATGACGCTCGGTCAAGGAGGTGGTAGGTGAATCGTCGAGCGAAGAAAGAGAGAAGGAAATCTGTGTTTTAGGTTGGTATGGGGACGCGGAACCCCGTCAAATGATGACTTTGGTCCTGGACAAAGGTAGATCAGGTGCCGTATGACCCCTTGTCCTGGGGCTGTAAATGTGGTACGAGTGAGATCGCAACGTAGTGTGTAGGTGAGCTAAGCGGACAGTAGCAAGTCGTCGTCTATCCACAGTGGTGATTTGCAGGTCGGAAAGGGTGTTATGTATTGAGATCAATCGGGATGGTGTAACCGATAAAGGCTCTGGGAGCGAAAGGTGGAAATCATAGGAGAAACGGATTCGAGGACGATGGAATGAGTTGAACGATGAGCGGAAATCACACTGTTGGACGCGATGAACGAAGCGGGTGGCGTTGTCACGTAGTGCAGTAGATCGGACAAACTAGTCTTGACCTGACCACGCTCTGGCCGCTCATATTCATGACGAGCTCCATACTCAGGCAGCTAGGTAGTGAGCACGGGGTAGATCGTCGCTTTGTGCTCGTTTCTTGGCGATGATGGGTCCCCTTTCTTTAGCCTCAATGTCCGATGACAGTCTGCTAATAGATCTCATGAAGTAACTACCGCCGCTGATGTTGCGCTTGAAAGAGGCGCTCTATACGTGCCGCGTCACATGCATGCATAGACGGCATGGAGAGGGTGTGTGTTGTTGCCTGGTTGTTCCTACTGTAGTACGATCAACGTTTCAGCTTCTCCGCTTTGTTAGTCCGAACCCCTTGCTTGATCCAGTATGAGCGTCAGTGCGTTTCATCTCATTGTGTCTAATCCGCTGATCCCCACTGTGCTCGGGCCTTCTTCGGAGCTTTGCCACCGCGCTTTGACCTCGATGTTTCGAACAACACAGGCGCGCCTGGGGTAAATGATGATGAGTACAAGTATATATAGCTGTGCATGGTATATGTGTCATGGCGAACGCTTAGTACAGGTGAATGAAGGGTAGTGTTTCGAATGAGGTTGTATATCTTTGTATTGTCCTGTTTCGATGTGTTTATTGTTCGATGGCAGTGCTGGCTCACAATAAGCGTAAGATCACGACTCATTGGCGATTTTGATGCGCTCACCGCGTGATTCACTCGGCTAGCGTTGTCTGTTCTACGTGGCGGACATTGTTCTCGATCCATGTTGGGTTTGGCCATACCTATACACAACGGGCATGGTCAGCGTCCCGCCGACAGTAAGCCGTGATGGATGATACGCGGGTCAAAACCAGTGCCAGTGCTAGCTCGACTTCAGCTCACCCTCGCTAGGACCTTGCCTTTGACCATGGCTATAGGAACCGGTCCATATTTCCTCGAATCGGTCGAATTGCTCAAATTGTCCCCTACGAGCCAAACATGACCTTTTGGCACTTTGACCCATTGACCTTCCCCACTTCGTCTCGGTTTAGCCAGAGTACCTGGACCAGAGACGCTGATGTGCGCTTCGGGATCTTCTACTTCTAGCTCAACATCCGCAGGGACGTCCACCATGAACCCCACCCCAGCGTTATCTATCCATTTCCGTTGTCCACCTCGCCTAGGTTCGATCTCCACCATATCTCCTTCTATGCCCAAAACTCTCTTGCATACCGTTTGGCGGGGGTCCATGGGTGACGTAGCGACTATCACGTCCCCTCTCTGCGGTCGACGGGCCTTGTGTTTCTCCGCGAAGGGTGACCAGTACGGCAAAGGGGATACGAGAACGCAATCGCCATGCTGCGACAGAGTGGGTAGCATGGAGTAGCCGGTGCATATACGTAGCTCGACAAGAGTCGTGGAAACCAGGTGTAAGGCAGCGAGGATCTGGATGGTCCGGATGGTAGTGGGTAGGAGAGGTGGAGGTCGGTATCGAGAGAAGACCCGCTGAAAGCGAGAGAAGGGCGCCGACATGGCGGACAGGTGTTATGGGGCGAGGACTATGGTGATTGACGCTCTACCCAGGACAGCTTATGAGATCGCTCCCAATGGCTAAGAGAGATATTTTGGACAATCCATCGCATCGGGCTCAGCAGGTGGTGATCGTCAGACCAGACAACTATCAGCCAGGAACCAATAGCCGATTTAAAGGATACTTCCACTTAATGGTAATGCCATCCATGATCACCATGATCACAATCGCACAAGCCCGATAAGCAGAAGAGCACCTTCAAAGTTATCGCTCGAGCCAACCAACGCGGTGACTCTAAGATATCTGCAATAAGGGTAACTTATTTACTCACTGCTCGTTCAAGGATTATCAGACACAAACAATCTTGGGCAAAGCATCTTCGGCAGAATACAAGCATTCCTTACATCTCGGATATCGCACTTTTACGTTGATGCGACCCACCTTTCGACTGTTCGCCATGACGAGAACTAAGACCTATGCGGTGAGTCACCGTCGTCATCAAGCTCTGATAACCGCCAGTCGCGTTAATACTTTTGCTGATGATTCTTCTTCATTCTGACAAAATGAGCAGGAGGCGATCTCGCTGCTGAATACCTGTCAATCCAATGCTGCGGCGTAAGTCCTCCCCTCGCAAGATCATGATGCCTATCTGTGCGGCTTCAACATTGTTGACTGTTTGATCTTGTCATAGCATCGAGGCTATCCGCAAGTCGGGCGGAAGGTTGAATGAGCATGGGATCGCAGAGATGAACGACTACTTGAGACGGATTGGCTACAAGGTACGCTCAGCCAGATCATGCGCCTCTCTTCCAATATGAATATAGGGCAGCTAATATTTTCGGCTTCACCAGCCTGACGATCTGAACAAACTTAATGTGGTACATATCACCGGTACGAAAGGCAAAGGTTCGACCTCAGCTTTCACCGAGCGGATCCTACGATCTCATATCCCCGGAGGGAAAATAGGTGAGCTTGTGGAACATCTTTGCTGCCTCAGCCCAGTTTTGATCTGACCGTGATTTGATCTGACTTGGACCGTGATAGGACTATACACTTCGCCTCATCTCTGTGCGGTTCGAGAGAGAATACGGATCAACGGTGAACCAATCTCAGAGGAGCTGTTCGCGAAATACTTCTTCGAAGTCTGGGAAAGGCTAGAAACCGACTCCAAGGTGAGCCTACATGCACGACCTCGCTGAGATACCTTATACCTTATACCTTATTAACACGTACATCCTCGTCGTACCAGCCTTTAACACCCCAAACACCCCAGTTCCCAATCTACTTTCGACTTCTCACCCTCCTCGCATTCCACACTTTCCTCTCCCTGGACGTCACAGCCACAGTACTCGAAGTAGGCATTGGCGGCACATACGACTCGACCAATATCGTACCTAAGCCGATCGTCACGGGTATCACCTCACTAGGGCTGGACCACACGGCTGTGCTGGGCAACACGATTGAGGAGATAGCGACGAACAAGGCGGGCATTTACAAGAAGGACGTCCCTGCTCTCAGTGTGGAGCAGGAGCAGGCCGGGGACGTGTTGAAGAGTATCGCGGAGAAGAACGGGGTAAGTAGGATGTGTACTCTTCACTGTACGGAATATCAAGCCATGACCTGAATGGTCGTCATGTAAACTGACGGTACAGCTATAGGCTCCGTTCGAAGTGGTACCGACCATTCCTGAAACTCGACTCGGTCTTCCAGGTGCTCATCAACGCATC
The DNA here is from genome assembly GCA_000507405.3 of Kwoniella heveanensis BCC8398. Classification (NCBI taxonomy): domain Eukaryota; kingdom Fungi; phylum Basidiomycota; class Tremellomycetes; order Tremellales; family Cryptococcaceae; genus Kwoniella; species Kwoniella heveanensis. The sequence continues at coordinate 211,284 of KI669513.1, read as the reverse complement.
AACGCATCCTTGGCTGTCGCCATGTCCCAGAAGTTCCTCAAATCTCAATCATACCCGTTCGCTCCTTCACCTTCTCCCAACGAGATCCCGCCGTCATTCGTCGAACCATTAGCATCTACCAGATGGCCCGGACGATGTCAACTCGTAAGACAGGGCAAGACGACGTGGCTGCTCGACGGCGCACATACAACCGAGTCGCTGAGATCATGCGGCGAGTGGGCCTGGGCGGAGGACAGGAAACCTGACGTTTTGATCTTCAACTGCTCAGGCGGACGAGCGGCGGAGAGCTTGTTGGGCGAACTGTTGGCCACGGGAGCTAGGACGAAAGGCGTCAGCAGGGAAGAACTGGGCAAGACTTTCGATTCGGTTGTGTTCTGTACGAATGTGACGTACACGGATGGGCACTTTAAGAGTGGTGAGCAAGAGACTTCCCGCGATGATCTCCCCTTTTCCAGCTTATCGATCCGCCTACGAGAGACCACATTCATCCGTGCATTCGATCTGCTCGTGTCTCTCGGACTAGCGTGACTGATAAACTCTCCTTTCCTTATCATCCCTCAGACCTCGACGCAAAAGCCATCGACCCTAACGACCTCTCGCAACTGGCTACTCAACGCGCGCTGCGCGATGCGTGGCTCAAGCTCAACCCTTCCTTCCGCCCCGAACGGGCACACGCAGTAGCATCGATCCAGCATGCGGTAGACATCGTGCGTGGACTTGGGGAGAAGACGGTCTTGGTGGCTGGCAGCTTGCATCTTGTCGGCGGCGTGATGGAGGTCGCCGGGCTGCAGGATGCATTGAGCATGGAATAGGGGACTCGGGGCGGAGAACGCAAGGAACGGTTCGATGTAATTATGTCACTTCCTCGAGCATAGTGAGCAGTATAGACCAGGCTGTTCATGTATTGTATCACGCTCGGAGCTTGCTTTTCATACATTCACGTGAGTGATCAGCCTTAGACACACACACACACAGACAGACAGACAAATAACGATCGGCTCAAGCATAAACACCTGACACGCTTCTGGCACTGTACTCGTATCGATCTGCCAAGGCCATGGTGGCGATCGTATCCTCACTGATCACGAGCACACGTTCTATGCGGCCTCCCCTTCATTCGACCGAGCATGCAATACATCAGAACTAAGTCAGAGCAGTGGTTTCGTCTTGCTTTTTGCCGTTTTGATTCGTCACCCGTCCTTTTTTCATCTGGTTGTTCGAGTCGCTAAGCAGTACTTTGATCCCTCTGACAGACAGGAGGACGCTATTCTGACGCACGAGACAATGTACCCGCTCTGCCTCATCTTGACTCAAGGCTTGGCCCTTCTCTCTGCCGTCAGAGGCATAACAGTCCCAGTCTCATCTGACACTGATCTCCGCTCGTCCATCACCGCCGCGGTCGATCCAACAAAAGTAAGCAGCGCTCTACCGGAATTATCCACCTCCAGTCCGCTCATAGCTCTGGCTCTGTCTCCGCCGCCCATCGAGCCGGAGGGCACAATTGTCTCGCCCCAATTTGTCGGGTGTACGAGCGCCGAGAGGTTCGAGCGTTTGTTTGATAATTCCACGGAGGAGAACGATGGGGATATCAGTCTTCAGAGGAATCAGAGAGCCTGTGCGGTGAGTCACAAATGAGGTGCAATAAGTCATTCCTCTCCATACCGCTCTCGTTGTCGCGATATCAGAGAGATGGGGTAACACAAGGAGACGGCTCATTCTGCACTCGCACTACCGACAGAAAAGAGCTTAATTCGATTGATGACTGATGTATCTGAATCTGGGACACCTGCTCTTCACAGTCACATTGCGTCCGCGTCGCAGACAACATCGCTCCCTTCTGGTACACCGGCGCATCGTATCGCAAGAGGGATCGAAAATGTTACTGTTCCGAAAGGCTCTTCACCCCGCTAGCTGACGCTCTGGTCGAGGGCACTGATTCTAGAGGAGGCTGTAAGAGACACGATGCTGTGGTGAGTGCGACAAGGCACACGCGCGCTGCGATAATCACGCCTCGTCGCTTCCTGTTGGGCAGACCACGATTCACCGGCGTTTGACTCGTGCCCCTCTGATGATTGGCGCCGAGCCATATGCAGTACTTAATGGATCCTTCTTGTCCGTGCCGAGCAATAGAGGGTATTGCTATCATGCTGAAATGCCTTTCGTGGCCGCCGAAGCTGACGCTCTCTTGTGTACACCTGCCTCAGTCATTCAACATCTTCTCGCATTACGTCTTCGACAGATGCTACGACTCTATCGTCTCCTCCCCGCCCGCCACCAACGAGGTCTTCCTCGCGTTCGACCATACGGCATGCGAACAAGGATGCTATTACACCACCCCTCGAGGACAATACAACGTCGTCACCGTCAACCCGTTCTTCGATCCCAATAGCGGGTTCACCATGGTCAACTGTACGTGTTACACTGGGGACGCTGGGTACACCAAGGGACGAGGAAGGACGGTGTGCGATGATAGGTCCGTATATAGGTATGTCAGGAAGGTCAGAAGAGGCCATGATAATGGGTGTGATGAGTAGAGCCAGCAGACAGCTTGGATGAGGTGGCATGCCAATTATCTAGCTCAGGTCCAGACTAAGTCAAACACCACGCAAATGTGTGTTGGAAGTCCTCACTTGTGCAGCGCTTCAGGTACCGATATACTGTAAGATATCAGCGGACAGTCCTTCAGTAGGCACCAAAGAGATCATGCTATGCATTGTAATAATCAAAATGCGCTGGCCTAGACCTGCGGCTCTTGTGTATGTATCTGTGAAGTTGCGAACCCAATGAGACCGAATCCCGAATCAGTATGCACGGTAGCAAGCGATTGCAGTGGCTCCTGGAAGCAGAGCAGGCAGGGGCAGGCCGTGCAAGCTGAAACCGGACTTATCGTACTCTATGTAGTTCTTTACAAGTGAAATCTCTATCTGATGCCCCCGAGGATCAATGCGACGAGTTTTACGTGGAGCAGCCGCTGCTATTGTTAGGGGATCGACGGTCAAACAAGGTATGTCAGAAGACGATTCGTCCGCTCATCTGCGCAGGACGGAGAAAATGACGAATCATCTGCTGCTGGTCTGGGCCAAGCGGGTCTCACTGTACCAGCCGCATGATCTTAAATCGGCTCGGCTGATCTCGGAATGATCGACGGCGGCATACAAGCAAGCAGGCGAGCGATCTTAACCGACAGTCGTCGATTAGCAGTCAGCTGAATTAGTACGCGTGTAAAAGACAAGGTGGTGCAATTGTTAGGAAGCACATCCTGTAGGCGTATTATCTGGTTCAGCCTCCCTCTTGCATCGCGAGATATCGCGACGACCTAGACGGGATGGTTGTCAATGCGAAGAGACAGATGTCCGCTTCAATCGGAGGAAGTTGGGAAGAACTCTTTCCACTATCACCATTACCATCGTTATCGTTGTTGTCCGGGACGGATAGACCACAAACAATTGTGATTGACTGATTTCAGTATGACCCACTCATAGGACTTCGAAGCGGCGTGTCCACGGTTCTCCTTGCCCGGAGCAAGCGACGATGAGCAGGCATTGAAATACTGTAGTCTCTCGTACAAGTAGAACAGCATTACAAGGGCGTGTCAGCGTTCTGACGGCCCGCTCCATGCTGAATTGAAATTAGCTATGGTTTGATTGCTGCTGATGCATGACTGAGTGATCGACTGCTAGGAGCGTTCATTCCCTCGTAACAGCGGGCGTGCAACAGCACTTTATCGATGCAAGGTAAAAGTACCGCGCTGCACCCACATATTGCGGATCGCCAGACGGTACACGGCGCGCACGACGCGGATGAAGGAAGGCGGATCGGAGACGACGGAAGATTTGCATATTGACCATTCGTTCCTACTACCGTACTCGTACCGTATTTTGCGGCTGTGGCCAGGGTAAGCTGTGTATACACCATACTTAAACGGTCAACAGCCGCAAAGTGTATATACCGTACGTTGTAATGGGTTGGTTGATTCCACCAATTGGATGCTTCCAGCGACCTAGGCCTAGATTCAGACGCCATCGCTTCTACCCTTGAGAAGCGACCTGACCTGAAAATCCTTATCCTTATCCGAGTCGCATGCCGTACGTCGAAGCAGGAGGAGCAGCAGCAGCAGCAGAGCACACGTTCATAAACATATAATAACAACGGACGAACGGATAATTGGCAGCGGCACTGCACCGCACTGATATGATGGATGACCCGTTCAGTAGTCCCATGGGAAAGATATTCGGCCGCAAAGCAAAAAATAAGCTATGAACAGAGCAAAAGGAGCGCAGTTCTGCAGTACTCGTATAGTGCAGCGCCTGTCGGAAGGTAGGACGGACGAGCAAGTCGATAGGTTAAAATACGACTTGATACGTATTACGATACCCAACACATTTTCTTAGACTCAGGACCCTACGTCACCCCTGTAAGGTAGCTAGGTGGTAGGTATACGGGCTGGCTGTCGCTATCAAATCTTCAAAAGATAGCGCCATTGCAAGCGATCCCTAGACAATCGAAGAGTGACAAACACAGTAGCTAGCACTAAGTAGTGACATGACATTCTTCGCAGTTTGCGATGCATGCATGTATGCATGTAACCGATCAGTCTTGCCATCGACATCATAGCAGCAGCTTTTGACACTATCATTCTCACCCTCATCCCCATCAGCAGAATTGCTCCAATAGAACGAGTATAACGAGTATCCACCGGTTGTCTCGCACGTCATCCGTAACCGTCTTCCACACCACACTACACACACCCGTTACCGCACTTGGACATTTAAGCTCCTTATCTCCGCTCCATAGTAATAAACTTTACGGTACTCTCTCTTGCTTACTCTCCTCCATCTACTCAATCTCAGTGATGTCTTTCGCATAATACAGCTCGATTCAGTGAAGCCGATCACTTCACAGCCCGACTCAACGACCCTGCGTATAACATTCTCTTGATACATTCGGCTTCGTGCATAAACCGACACCGCCGATTTACACACAAGTAACGCCGATCCACAAATAGTTGCGTTCCTTTGGCCCAAAGGACCCCGTCGAGGAAGAACCTCCACTACGGTCCGGAGATAGCCCGATCCAGTCCAGTTTCCCATCTCACCGTCCGCTGGTGTGATCTCCAGCTAGCACCGGTCAAATCTTCCTTCTTCCTTCCATCCGTTCCCACTTGCTGCTTTGGATAGCAGTGCCAGCAGGTTCTCTCCGCCATGCCCAACCGTTGGCACCCGGCGCCCTTCGCGTCGTCCTCCTCGACCTCGGGATCTGCTCCTTCCTCTCGACCCTCTTCCAGAGCTTCCTCGCCTACAAGAAACGGTCCTTCCTCTCGTCCCTCCCAGATATCTCTTCCCAGAAGGAGTCAAACCAGTCTCAATCCCGATGATCCCCTCGACGACTACTTTTCCGGCCAATTCGGCACACCTGGACCTGATTCCGCCCCCGGATCCGCCAGCGGTCCAGTATGGGGAGGTCTCGTCACCCCTGGTGCTTCAACGCCGGGCATGATGACTCCCGGAGGTGTTCACAGCAACACTCCCCATATCGAGATCATTCTCGACACGGATCACATCGTCATGCGAGGTGCGGGAGGTGACATGAACCCGGCGTATCTTTCCGGTCGATTGGAATTGGATCTTCCTCAAGCTATCAATCTCAAGGAGCTCACGATGCATATGACTGGAAAGGCAAAGGTGCAGTTCTCGGACGGATCAGGGTGAGTCTGGAGCTTCCACGGCCATCTTTTCAAGCATGGGCTGATTGAGCCTTTATATGCCAATAGCGCTGCATCGAAGAGCCATCACTTCTCCCATCCTATCATCGCCCACGACTGGTCATTCCTCCAAGGAGGAAAAGGCCACGCTCACACGCTCAAAGCCGGCCACCACACCTTCCCATTCTCCTTCATGCTCAACGGTAACCTCCCTTCTTCCCTTCGAACGTATTCAGGCGACGCGATCATCATCTACAAGCTGAGAGCAATGGGAGTGAGATCCGGATTCGCGAGCAATTTTTCCACCCAAAAGGAGTTCACGGTCACAAGGATGTACACCTCTGACGCGCTGGAGTTCACACAAACCCTTGAGATTGAGAACACTTGGCCCGGAAAGGTCATGTACTCGCTCACGTTACCTTTCAAGGCCTATGCAGCCGGAGATGACATCCCGGTGAACGTTAAATTCATGCCGCTCGCCAAGGGAATCAAGGTCACGACCGTTGTCTCTGTGTTGAAGGAATACACGCTTGTGCATACCCGGCACTCTTCTCGACCTGACACCCGTGTTCTCAGCTGCATCAAGCACGAGATGCGTGATGGTCGAGCTGTCGAAGCTGCCCGGGAACCCGTCCGACCGCCCTCCCACTGGGTCGACCGGAGCGCGCACAGTTCTCGACGAACGAGTCCCGCCCAGACTCCGTACGCCAGCGTCAGCAATCGGTCTCAGGCGGGCCAAGCAGGATCCAGCTCAAGGCCACAAGACTCGTATTTCCCTCCAGTCCCCGCAGCCGGCCAAGCCGGACCTGGTCCATCATCTTCCTCAAACGCCGAGTCGGTAGAGGATGAAGAAGACGTCCAGATTGGTGACGAGGAGATCAACACCTTCTTCAGCATCCCTGTTCCTGCCTGGGCCACCCCCTCTCACTCGATCCACCCCGTTTTCATTACCCACAAGATCAAGTGGTCATGCAGTATCGCCAACCCGGATGGTCACGTCTCAGAGCTTCGATGCGCCTTGCCGATCCTCATCCTCGATCATAGCTTGCTCGACGAGGCGAGGCAAGCCGGCGCTTCAACGCGGGGCCTGTTGTTCGGTCAAAGTACAGATGAACCCCCCGTTGATCTGCCGAGTTACAGCAATCACGTCTATGACCGGATTGCCATTGCTGACTCAGGCAACGCGACGAGCTTCATCCCTCGATCAGTCAATGCCACACCCCTCCCATCCCCTCATGGTGAGACCCCGCCGCACAGTAGACCTCCTTCTCGACCCGCTTCCCCTAATCGGGGTCTCAGCTATGGCGGTCAGTCGACCTCATCAAGAAGCGGAGAACCAACCCCGGCCACCGACGTACCTCCTCGTCGTCAGCTGAGCTCGTGGGCTGACTCTGAGCTCCTTCTGTCCCTCGGAGCCTTGAGAACCCACTCTAACGAAACTTCGCCTGGCGCGACTCCGCCCGATTCGCGAGCCCCGAGTCGTCCGCTGAGTCGAAGGAATAGTAGATCCGGAAGGAGTAGTCGCACAGGTAGTCGAGCGAATAGTCGTGCATCATCGCCTGAGCGGAGCAGTCAGCCATCCTCGACTTCTGGAAGTTACGCAGACGAAAGTCACGTTCGGCCAGGAACCGAGAGACGTGGCACTGGCGGTTTCCACGGCTTGTTCCACCTTCCCAAACCCATTCGACCCTTGTCTCATATCGGTCATGGCAAACCAATCCTGCGAAACTCGGGCCATCAATCAGGCGCTTCGACGCCGCACTCGCCCATGGAATCGTCGATCCCTCGTAACGCCTCTTTCGCTGGCCTAGGAAGCGCAAGTAATGGCCATTCAAACGCTCCAAGCGAGAGGTCCCACGTCTCCTTCGCGCCTCACGCCACTACCTTGAACGACGGACCTTCATTCCAGGTTGGCGGCGGTGACGGATCAGACAGCGGCACACCTGACGCAACTCCAGGTGATGTCGACCCGATCTCCAGAGTTCCTTCCTATGCTATCGCATCGAGAGGCTTCTTGGGCGGTGGCGTCGTCCCCCTCGATCAAGGACTGCCAACGTACGACGCTTCCGAGCGACTGATGGAGAGGACGAGGAGCGGTACCGACCTTGCGGGTGGCAACAGTGGTCTGATTAGGCCGAGAAGTGACACGGCGCTGGTACAGCTAGGAGCGGCTGCTGCTGCTGAGGCGGAAGAAAGGGCGGCAGAGGAAGAACGGATGACCGAGCAGACCGTGTAGAGGAAGCTAGAAGGACGTGGACGTGGGCGGTAGCGTCCGAGGTGGACACGGATATGGCAAGAACGGATTCCACTCTCAATTGAGCCTAGTCACCTATCTTTTGTTTCAGTCCCTTGAGATCGCCTGAATTGAGGCGAGCTTTCCGGTTAACAGTAGAACGGAAGGATTGGTCAGAGTCATATAGAATGCAAAAGGCATTACGGATCCACTCAGTCTCATGATATTCTGTCACTTTCGAAAATCATATATTCATACATACAAATAGACAGTCCGCTAGCAATCGCAATATAATCGATCAGTTTATATACGACGAGTTCCTTACAATCATATGGTATAATATAATCATTTGACCTCTTGTTCGTACGCGTCCACAATGCAGAGGAGCATACAGTCTTTTGCATCGCGCATTGTAGGGACAAGGCAATTAAAGTTCGGCGCTCGATGTAGAGAGAGAGAAAACACAATGTGTTAATCCGCTGTTCGTTGTCCCTATCAGATCAACCCGAAGTTGATAGGCGGGGTACTTGCGATCGCATGCATTCCCGAGGTGCAGATGAATCTGCATTATCTGTGTGCCGGTCCAGTCGGTCCTTTCGACCTTCCACCTATATGTGTATACAACGCCGAATCCCGTATGGCCATGATCTAACCCGGATTGAGGGTACTCACACGACCAAACGTCTAGCTCTAACACTGTCCATCTATCTGTCTATTGACCACCTTCCTGCTTGATTTGATCTTCGAGATTGCAAATGCGAATGCGCGTGGGGCATGCCCCAGCCTACTCCCACTCGTTCACCTGTTCACCTTCTGAGCGCCTGAGCTACTATCCCCCAATATCGCTCTTTATCCAAATTAGCATGAGCGACATGATGACTCCCCTCGAATCTGTGTTTTGCGACGGTCCACCCAATGGCTTTTGACTCCTCTACAAAGGCCTCGACGGCGAGATATGGGACGGATTTGTCCTCGTGGCTGTAGATGAACGTCCTCGATGACGAAGCTGGTGGTGATGATGATGATGATGATGAGGAGGAGGAGAACGACGAGCGTTGTGGGTTATTCAGATCGAACAAGGTGGTATCGAGCAATGACTTCCTGATACTCGTTATAGGATCTACCGCTCCCGTGACCGCAAACATAAGCTGATACACCTTCAAAGTGAACCAAGCGATCAACCATGCTGGCGTAGCCCATATCGGGGATTTAGTGACGGATGGAGGGAAGGTGGTGTACATTGCATGGATGGCAGCTTGGATATCGGCTGAACCGGGGCACGAGTCGAAGAGTGTCGCTTGGAGGGGAAGGGGTTCGCCCCCCGTTGATTCGCGGTACAGCCGAGCGAGTTGGGTCAGGCAATACGATCCGCCGTTCGAGTATACTCCTGCTACCATTCCTTGTTCTTGGTCACGATACTTCAACAAGACGTCCAAAGCGGGTCGAAGGAGCTTACTGTGTCTATCGGTGGAGACAAAGAACATCTCCGGCATTGTACATGTGATCAAGAGGATCGTGTTACTCGGGAACAGCTCGATGTAGTGCTTCGTGTACTTGCTGACTAGCTTGGGAGATGCTCCCATCCACATGCATAAGATCAAGAGTGGACGATTGCTGTCATCGTTATCGTTATCGTTGCCGCTTGCGCTGCCTTGAGCGATCGAGGTCGGGCGCAAAGACGAGGACGCGGGAGAGGAAGAGGACGGTGGTTCGCGAAGACTGACCGATTCGTTTAGGCGGACGAAATTCGGAGGCGTGGTTATTACAGGTGTAGTCGTCATGCTGCAAGATGCCGTCGTCCTTGATGCGTGAGTATGACTACACTACTTCATGACCACTTGGTCATGACAAGACTTGTCGACGAGACATTGAATGTACTGACAGCTGATTCCTATCTGAAGTGATGGCGGAGGAGGAAATCGTAACAAAAACGCCAAGAACTAAGTACGTTTCGTTTCTTGAAGCTCGTGCCCGTCGGTCGGCCCTTTGGGCTCCCGGTCGGTCTCGGTCTCCGTAAAACAAGCTTAAGTGGATTGATTACCCTGGACCTGATAGGCTGATACTTGTTATACTTGTTTTCCTCATGCGAAGCACAGCTGTAGCATCAATCTGTGGTGAGTGCAATACTGTACGTGCATCATACATCCCCATACGTACATATACAGTACGTGTACAGCAAAGCACTGCCAGTACGTCATGGACACCTGAATCATATGAGCGATATGTAGAATTAGAATAATAGCACAACAGATAAGGCAGATCTCTATGAGACGAAGAACACCAGCAGGCCAGCGGTTATGCAAAGTTGATGGGACATTGTATGGGATGATGAGAAATGTGATGAGGATTGCAATCTTATATGATACTCTGGGAAAAGAACAGGAAGATGTGTGATTGGTATGGTTCCAAACAAAACAGAATGATATGCAAGCGACAAGATCTCCGGAAATTGTCAGACACCGCTTCCACCTCAGACAATCGCAAAGTCGTCCTCATTTACTCGTGTAGGTCCGCGAGACATACTGGACTCCCTCACAGGCGGCAACGCACCGGGTCTCAGAGCGCCTATCCCTCTCCCCGGTCGTTCTCTGTCAAAAGACTCGCGAGGTAGACTGAACTGCAGACCACCGCTGCCACCTCCACCTAGGCTACCGCTCCCGCTTGATGGCGAGCCTGGTATCGTCCCTGCGCCCACGGAGCTCGATCGCCTATGGCCTTGTGCTTGCGCTTGGCTTTGCGATTGAGTAGGTCCGCCAGAGAGAGGATGAAGGGCGTTATGAGGGTATGAAGGTGACCCATTCATTGCACCCGCTGCGCCGGGAATATGATGATGATGTTGACCAGGCAGTGCCGTTTGTGGTCCAGGGATAGGGCTGACCTCTCGAGCAGAATGCATGCCGTTGAAGGAGTGAGCGCCGAAAGATGACCGTCGAGTGGCTCCAGAGAACACGTCGTCGGCAAACATCATGCTACCTCGTCTGGACGCGCGACGTGATCGTTCTTCCTCGAATGCCGTCTCTTCAGCTGCGGTAAAATCCTTCGGCACTGTGCATACCAGAAAGCGATTCGATGATGAGCACCTACAACAAAGATTCTGAACAAGTCAAGACGGTACTTACACATGACGGCACGGTCAATCTAAGATTGTGACGTGAAGCAAGCACATGCAGAGTCAGTCGATTGTGGCTGAGGACTGCCATCATACAGTTGCAATCCACTCACAGCAACGGGCAAACCACGGTGTCTACCTCGAAGCATCACAGCGATGACGACAAGCTTGGACAGCTTTCTGAAACTCCCACAAAACCTGCCGCGAACGGACCAAGACCGACAAGGGTCATTTCATCATCTTCAGCTCATGCCTCAAAGTAGCCCACTTAGTCACACTCATGGACGAAAACGAATGAACCGCCGACTCACGAGAAATTGTCGTACGTGACACCTAAACTTAGACCGACGGTACCATACGCGCTAACAAGCTCGAAGATGACATTGAAGATGTTGAAGTTATCTTCGTCGTTGTCAAGATGACCACGCTACGATTGGCCAAATCAGTCCAAGTCGTCCAGACCGAGCTACGTTCCACTGATTTCCAACCTGTCAATACACTCACCTCGATGATACAGACAAGCCAAAGTGCAAAACCAAGCCACCAGATATCTGCAATACATCCAACCAGCAATTATCAGGCCTACGTCCGCAGAAATTGTTTGAAAGACTCACCAAAAGCAAGCTGCCGTCTGGCATGCCATCCGATGTATTTGGCGACAGCTTGTGCACCTTCGCCTTCGCCGCCGAACTCGTCCTCCTCTTCTTCACCGAACAGACCCAGACTCTTCTCCTCGTACACGTTTGTTGCTCTGACTGACAGAGCAAGTGGATATACCGAGATATACTGCAAGGAGCCAATCAAGTCAAGCGATGCGCTATATGTCTTAGGCCATGGTAACATATGCACTTCAGCTCACCATCATGATGACATAGAGGACCTTGACGGCTGGCGCTAGGCTGCCCAGAGGAACGATTCCGAAACCCGCCGATCTCACCGCAGCCGATTGCAGGAAGCCAGCGCCAACTCGCGTGCCTATAGGCAAGGACTCGATGGCACTAGTCATTGAATAATATCAGCGTCAGCGGGGCTTTTTACGGTACGACTGCTGAGATAACAAACTTACGGAGTACCAATATCCAATACTAAGAAACTGACCCAATCGATCAGACTGTACGATTGGTTCAATGTCAGTATGTGTATCAGCCTGCGGTGCCACTATGCCTTTGAGTACCGTTGAGACGAAAGATACTTACGTCAACGACAACATCACCAGGCAAAGTACCCATGTTTGCGTTGAAGGGAAAAGGTAGACAAAACATCTGCGAGATCATTTCGTCAGAACGGTGATGCATGATTGTACTATACGCGCTCACGTACCGTCTCGGGTGATCAAGCAAGAATTTCAGCGATTCCGATATCCTCGACGAACTCGGGACAAGCTTGTATATCAGCCACCTATCCAACATGATCAGAACGTCAGCAACGAGGATACCGTATAAACGACCCTGACTTACACGGTGAAACGAAGGCTAAGAGACGAAAGAAGTTCAGCATTTCTATCTGGTGTTCAACATAATCTAACTGCTTAGGACCAGACTCACAAGATCGGCTGGAGGAGTTTTAAACATCAGCAATCGTCTCTATCTTGAGAGATCGCGCGAAACACTCACGAAGGCAGTATTTCCGGCAAATATTAGAAGCATGACAACTGTAAGTCAACCAAGATTAGTTCTTCCTGTCTATGACTGGCGATGTCCTAGAGAATCGGCATGATCCCACTTACCGACGATCATCAAATAAGCTTTCTGAAACGGTATCATGCTCATATCACACAGACTCATTCCCGTATTCGTGAACGCCGACACCGATTGGAAGAAGGCGAACCAAGGGATTTTGACCAATCGAGGTTGCGCTTCAAAGACATGATCGTACCTGCCTCCCGCAGCGATGTAGGGCGCTATTATGACAAAACCAGCCAATTGAAGGCAGATAAAGTACTGTGTACGTATATTCTCAATCAGTGCTGAAATTGATTACGGTAAAAAACACGCAGCCTGACTCACCCCGGCAACAATGTAAAGCAATACTCTCAAAGCACGATATTCCACTCCACCCAATTCGTCCATCTGTTCTTGCGTTAAATCGCGGAATCTACTGTTTCTGCCGATTACCGCTGCGAACGAGATATAGGGGACCTCCTTCTCGGTCCCACTGGCAGCTACACTGCCCCTCCCTACAGTTGTATTCGTTCGTGCAATTGTGGCTGTCCGCCCAACCATCGTCGTCGGCGTCCGACCCATGGTCAGTGTTTGCGTAAGAGCATGGCTGGCCTCAGGAAATGCTCTCCGGAAAACCTTCTTTCCAATCTCGAGGGGAGTGGGGAAACCACCGAATCCGCTGAGCTTAGTATCGGGCTTATTACTCGTTGTTGGACGCAAAGAGTACGTTCGAGGAAAGTTGCCAGACGCGGAGGCGACTGTAGCTGTCCGAGGGAACCGGTCTAGTCGTAGATGTTATTAGCATATGATGGACGACCGATTTGTGATACGAGTTGCTCACTTTCTCCCGCTGCACTTCTAAAAGTCGCTGCTCGAGGGAAGAATCCGTTTTCTCTTTGAGTGGTGGCACCCCGATACTCCGCTGCGTCCGCAGGCTCGTCGTCAAAAGCGATAGTCTTTGATCGGGGGAAGGCGTCTGCACATGGTCGTGTCAGCATTACAGACCAGATGGTGGTATTGCATGGCACTTACCGTCACCCAGTTGAAGTCCCGCGTAAGGCACTTTACGCTTTGGGGATGGAGGTAGACTGAGACAGGAATGATCAGCGAGACGACCAACATCTGCGCGATATACACAACTTACCCAATGTTTTCCTCTTCGGCTGGACTGGCAGTGACAAATTCCGAATGACCCAGTATCGAATCGGGTTTAACTTCTGCTTGACCCCGATCGACAGCGGCATTGAGCGCATTCTCCAGCTGCTGACTCGTCTGCACACCACGCCCGTCATCCAAGCTCAGACCCAAAACTCCGCCGTTATCCGCAGGCAATGGTAGATCGTCTTGGTGTTCCGGCGTCGGAGCGGGAGTCTTAATCTGCGCCCGTTCAGCTTCATACCATCCCATAGGGTTGACCAGTCCCACGCCACCTCCTGAAACACGCTTGATCATGTCCGTTCGCAGCTTCTGGTGTCCCTTCTTCTTGGTTGATTTATGAGGCTCTTCGTGTTTCTTCGGATTTTTCCCACCGAATTCGTGCGCTTTTTTCGGTGAAGGCGGCACGGCTTTCATCTCTAGCGAAGGGGTAGATGGACGATCCTCAGGCGAACCGTCTTTCGAACCAAGCTTTTCCTGAGTGGATCAGATCGAAAGAAGGGAGATCAGCTCCGTCAGGCCCATGACTGATACGTTATGAACCACCTCCTTGACGCGGGTTACTTAGGCGAATGTGAACATGCACGGAGAAACGTATGGCTCACTTTCTTGTTATCCTTGCTGAACTTCTTCTTGAGAGCCGATAGAGGTGGACCCATGGTAGCTACCCTCGAGAAAGTCTTGCTGAGGTTGAACCCTCTTGATTTTGCTTGATGCTGTTTGAGCACGTGCTTGAAGCTCTGTCGGAAGAAGTATTGTCTGACGAAGATCATGAGAATTGACACAAACGACTAGAAGCGAAACAGAGAGAAGCGGGAATCCATCAGGAATTCAGTGGGACACCTTGACCATCGGTATCTTGACATTTTCTGTTGGAAGATGGAAGAAAGGATTGACGAGAACGCGGACTTACCAGACTCCCAATGATCATCTGCACAAAAAGGATGACCTGTTGGACCACACTCAGGGTGCTCAAGTTTATCGTCGCGAGACCCGTTACCGTCATAGCTGACATGCAGCAGAACAGGCAGTCGATATAGGCGATATGATATTCCGTGTTGCACGCATACATGATAGCCGACGTGATGAGGGGAACCTAGATAGACAGCCGGAACACACGCGATCCAATGGCAATTTCAGCTAATACGTCTTTGTCATGCCTGATCCAAGCGGCAGACTTTCGAGGATGCGTCGGTCATCAATTCGAGGGACATTGATCGATGAGCGAACTTACGATGGTGAACGTTATCAGATGCACTCGGTAGAAATTGAGCGAGCTGAGGACGATCGTCTTCAACTTGGTGGCCCTAGATGGCAGGGCCAGGTGCGACGGCAAAGAAGGCAGAGATGGCATTTTTGGCGATGACAGTGGGTGGTCACGGTTCGATATGGAATCGTTGTGATGAGAATGATCACTCGCGCTAACAAGCGCCGTCAGATGGGCGGAGGGATTTCGAGTCGGTCTCGTGGAATCGTCGTCCCAGAGAGATAGAGATGCGAGAGAGAGGAAGGGAAATGCCGAGTATTGCCTTGCCGCTTTATGATCCTCGGAGACACATGGTGACACGTATAGATAACACGTTGTCTGCCTGTCCGTGAAATCCTCTTCGTTCGCACAACCCCTCCCAGATGCTAAATGAACCGGTTTTTAGCCCTTCGATATTATTGCTATTGTTTGGCCGCGCGAGATGTTCGACACAGGAAGATAACTTAGATGATCACTGCCCCCGTTGGTCTGATCCGTGATTATCGTACAAGTCTCGCTGAGGGAGGTGTGAACGTGTGTTAATCCAAAGTTTGGGGCCGATTGAATAAAGTGAATTCGACAGTGGATATCGGAGTTGAGCGCGTGAGATGCGGGAACTGAGTGATGATCTAGATGCTCGGGTAATGTACAAAGGAGGTCGGTCTTGCAGGATACAGTAACTGTGTGATGGTGATGTCAAAATGATCAAAGGAGGGGTTGAGGTTGCATGTAAAAAGGATCTGCAGTTCTGCACACCTGGGACCAAAGTGAGCGTCCAAGAGTTATTTACAGCACAGCTCCTCTCTCTCAATTGCCGACTTGTCCCTTATTACCCCTCCCCTCCAAAACACTAACTTATTAAGTTACCGCTTCTCTGTCGCGCCGCGCCCTTGGCTTCTCACCTCCCAGGGCCGTTCAAAACAAGTCAGTAGTAGATCCCATTACAGCATAACAATTCACGTGTGAGCCCAAGCACAGATCGGCGTCATCCGCCAATGGCGAGTGGATTGGTAGAATAAATTACAAGACAAAGCAAGCCCAGTATGCTTGCTTGTAACGAAGTGTCTCGAGGAAAGCTGAAAAACGATCCAGAGGAGATTGCTTGGCACTCCCAAGAGCTTGCACATGTCACATTCGGAACCGTCCGTAGATATGAGCTAGAGACTAGAGTCTCGACTCTGCTTAGCTCATTGATGGCATCAGCGTTTCATCCTTCGTTTCGCTTGTCCCTCCCATCGACCCTGATAAGACCAGGCCATTGCCGGCGGCATAGCCAGTGCAGCCCAAACTGCGTTCGCGGAACGCTAACCAGCGCCAAAGGAGGGTCTGGTGTTGGGATGCACAAACGTGATCACGCAGATCCGTATACCGCAACAGTCGTGGTGACGATCAGCGTATGATTAGAGCAGAGGCCGGTTCTAGGCATGGCATCGTTAAACACATGCGACCAAGGCCTCCTTTGTGTCATTTGCAGATAAACAACGTTCCTCTTGTTGAATGTATCGAGTGTCAAGCGATAACGGCGCACGGGCGTACATTCGACGTGTATCTCTCTCTCAGCTGTACACTCCAATGCACGGTGATCGTGATACGTGTGCATTTGGTATAAGCACGTTTTTATTCATCTATACTTCCTCTTTTACCGCAGCAATCGACCGCCCTCCTTGTGGCAACTATGGAGCACCGCCAGCTTTCAGTCGCCTCGCTCGGAGTTCTCGGAGAGCGACAATCCCGGTGTAGGTAGCGATGACCGACAATCCCAGGAATGCGGGCAGAAGCTGAGACGAAGGGCGTTCAGAGAAGAATATCAGTGTTACGCCTGTTTGCCATTGTGCTCGAGATCCGCACAAACTGTCGTTTACAACGAGGTTCGACTGATATGAGGACAACAACTCACCTGATAGAGCTTCAATCCGACCCAGTAGACAAAAATCAATCCCTCGATAGCGGTGAGGACGAGCAAGAATACGTATGAGGAGACCGGGGGAGTTTGAAAGTTGAGTGAGGGGAAAATCTTGCCGAGCTGGGACCGTGATCACAAGGTGTTAGGATGAGATTCGCAGATCACCGATTTTGACCGTGGCCGACCGTAATCTATCACCTCCAGAGCAATATACATGCGAAAACGACATGACGGACAACAAGAGGGATGATGATGTCTCACTCACCAAACCAAACAATAAACCCCACGGCAGAAGAGTGACGATAACTCCCAATCCCGCTTTAGCCAACCCGACAGTCTTCTCATCTTCCTTGAAGGTATGAGCGATCTCCTGCTCGGGCTTGAAAGCCGGCTCGCCCTGCCTGGGAGGCAGGTCATGTCTTCCCCTCGCAGTAGGCAGGAGAATCGACGAGGGGAGAGTGAGCTCTCCCAAAGGATAGGAGAGCGGTTGGAGGGTGTCGAGAGCTGAGAGGAGAAGGGTCAGGTGGAAGGAGCCGTGGGTTGGTAAGAGGGCAGGGTGGGGTTTAGCGGTGTTCTGAGATGTGATATTTGGTATCGAGTCAGCATTTGAGCTTTGATTGAAACAAAATGAAAAGCGGTCCCCTGGGAGCAGACACCTCGGACGGCATGCTCGTTGTCAATCGGTCGGATTCGTCTCGACATGTCATTATTGGGCCTTGATTTCATGAAAATCGATGACTGTGCATGACTGCGCACAGCTAATCTAGAAACTCACGATGGTAATCTGAGCTTTGCCATTGCCCTTGACAGTCACAGGAAGCGTAACATCCCCTCCCTTAGGGTCTTCGAACAGCAAGTTAGCCTGCTGAGGGTAGACCGACTCGCCCGTTGTAGTGTCTATCACGGTGAAAGCGAGCTTGAAGATGGATTGATCTGTCAATGTGATAGGGTTGGGGAGGGGTGCGGGCTCTTTCAGCCTGTAAAGAAGATGCATACGAATGGTGGGCATCAGCATGTCTGTCGATAGCAATAGTATATGCCGTCGACAGTATCGCTTGTTGAATCCGACTGCGTCAGGCGACTCACGTATAAGTAGCATCGCTAATCCCATCAGACGAAGTCACAGTGACTTTCCCCTGCTTGATACCGATAGCACCCTTGGCGTCCACGCCAGCAGCGATCGTCAGAGCGGCCACCAGGCCGAGAGCCGCTACACGTCGAATCGAGGCGAGCATTCTGGAATGTAGTGTGATGTACGGCAAATGGAATTTGGATCTTCTTCTTCTTGATGTCGAGAGAAGCTAGCTGGCGATAACTCGTCTAGACATGCACTATGGCTCGCGTAGCGTCATGCACGAGCAAGAGACGTGGAGGTTGTTCAGAGGGCGTGCATGTCGTAGGCGTGCCAAGAGGCTTGAATGAATTTAGGCTATTTAGGCTCCCCTTTCCCTTTGATGGCCACCCTCGGAGGCGAGTGATTGTGTGCCACATACTACCACGTGGATATATTACCGATCAAAGCCCCCGTCTTCAGCTTGCGTTGTGCCTTTAGATATGGGTCCAACCTCATTTGCTGGTTGGTGCGTCGTCGATAATGTTGATTCTATGTGACCAGGAATGCTATACCTTCAATAGATCATCTATAGTTTACAATAACCCCTGGATCATATAGATCATATATCATCAGCAGCGTTGAGATCCGTGAAGTAATCCATCCGGTCGAAACAGACAGGCCAAC
This sequence comes from Kwoniella heveanensis BCC8398, assembly GCA_000507405.3. Taxonomy (NCBI): domain Eukaryota; kingdom Fungi; phylum Basidiomycota; class Tremellomycetes; order Tremellales; family Cryptococcaceae; genus Kwoniella; species Kwoniella heveanensis. The sequence goes on along the minus strand of KI669513.1, from coordinate 192,538 downwards.
ACTCCAGGAAATCGACCTAAGAACAGGACGGACTACGAAGAGAACGCAGGGCATAGACAGGAACAATGCGAGCGACGTCAATCATCCGAAATGCCGCTGCCAACGGCTCAAAACCCAAGCCTATGAGCGCTGATCACACGCTCTACCATGCCATGCCCACTGTGAGTGGTCGCTGTCTTCGGCTGTCTGGGATATGCGACCGAAATGGAGGGGCGAGTCTCGGACTTCTGGAGTGAATATAATTGAGAGGAGTGAAGGATGATCTCGGCAAACGTGGTGATGTCGTAGGAGGGCATGAAGCTACTGTTGGTGGACAAACAGTCGATGCCGACACCTTGAGTGAATGGGAATGGGACAACGAGTGGAGTGCAGTGACATACGTACACGCGTAACAAGTGGAATAGGGCAGAAACGAATCTGAAAAGCACACGCAAACTACGGGAGCTGGAGTCGAAACGATCCTCGAGGCGAGCGAGACGGAGAGAGACGTAAAGAAAGTAGCTGACTATCTTTCGATCTTTTCGATCTTTCTTCCTAACAGGGTTTCTGGAAGAAGTTCCGTACGTTTTGGCATTTCCTTTTCATCAACGACAAGCTGCCGTGTCCAACACTCGAGACGTCGGTGATGAAGAGTCGCGGGGAGCGGGGAGGCGAGATAAGAGAAGTAGAGGACTGGGGCACAGATACGGGTGCATAGGGGCTAGATTGAGAAACGGAACCGGGACATGGGGTCGGACGGGAATTGGAACGATCACATATGGGCAAGATCGCGGGTAGCGAAGAGGCTGAGGCGGGTCGTGCACCATATGACTCTGATATCTGGAGACTGGGCTGTTAGACAAGTGATCCGGGAGAAGGGACCGCCAGCCGGGATAGTATCGGTGTCAATGAGGATCGGACACCGGAAGGCAGAGACTAAGAGCGGCACGGGGCACGGGGCATAGGGGGGAGAGCGAGCAGGCGGTTAGGCGGTTAGACTGAATCAAGATGAGGTGCTGATTCTGTGTCTTTGTCATGTCTGCCTTACACAGGAGATGCCGTCGTCAGTGAGTGGTCCATCTGTTCTTACGACCAAGCGATATACGACATCACGCCTCTTCCTCTCCTGCATCCCGCCTTCACGGATATCTTTTTGCGCCAGAGGCATCATGCTCTATCGCCTAGCGAGGGTAGCATTTGAATGTAACGGCTAAATGAACGCTTCGCCTCATTGTCCTTCATAGTCAATCCCGAGATCTCGTCAGGTCTCCCCTTACCTACTGAGAACCGATACCCTCAGCCCGGATCAAGGCCCGAGCGATACGCCACGCCCGCTACTAAAGCGAGTGACATCGCTTTCAACCCTGTACGTTTAGTTGTCGTTCACTTCTGAGTCTGGTCACGATATCGATATCGAAAATGCTACGACGGGATCGACTGTGGCGATGGCAGATGGCAGATGGCAGATGGCAGATGTGCGGTGGAGATCAGAGTAGACAGAGACAGCTGACTTGCGAATTGGTTTGCTGTTGTCACGTCGAATGTGAACCACGAGTAGTACTGGAAGCGAGATGTGAGTGGGCCGTTTTCACCGTTTCTATGTTTACCGTTCCGTCCGGGCTGTGAATGTATATGGGGTGAATGATTATGCTGATCCGCTTTTGATCCGAATACGACAGGTCCGACGCGCGTACCCCCAGACCTCCGTCATCACCCAACCCCAACTGACTTCTCTCCTTCTCGCGTCCCCCGTTCTCTCCTCCATCGCCGGCCCCTCCCCTTCTTCTGAGACGGTCACTCGACCCGACAGCTCAGCTATCGCCCCTTCGTCCGACTCTTCAGACCAAACTCAAACCATCACCACCTCTTCTGTCCCTTCTCTGACATCCGTCCTTGAGAAGTTGCCTCAGGGTAAAGCTTTCACCGGCTCAGGCATCAACACCGCCTCAGGCTCTGTCTCTGCTAGCGGCAACGTACTGCCCCCTCTTCCCCCTGCTTCGAAGCTCGGAGGCAAGTGGGTACCGAAGAAGGGAGACGAGATCCCTCACGGAGAGCACGCGTACTTCCCCATGATCGGCTATAACTAAGCTTAGCGTTAGCGTAGTTCCACGAGAAGTACACTGAAGAGTCTTTGTCCGGGTCTCTAGTCTAGCTTGAGACTGGAATAACCACGGGATTCCGTCACGCCGACAGCTGCGCCGTAGGGGCACACATGAATGACGCTTGGGCTCTGCATATTTACCAGGATTTTCAAGCACTCCATTTCCAGCTCTTTGGTATCGTCCTTTCTTCCTTGTCATGCATTGTTGTGTTAAGCGATCCCTCCGCAAATAATGCAGGATCGCATCACATGAACATAGCAAGGCGCTCTCCAATCATAAGAATTTTACGTTGGTGTTAGTTTGCTCATGCGAATCTGCGCAATGTAGCTAACTTACTTGAGCTGCAGCATGCTCTAAGATGCGATTGATGATACGTGTTGTTTGGATCGAGGATCTGGATTATAATGCTTTGGCTGTCTGTATTCAACTACCGCAATCGAGAACCTGCGCTCGAAGTCCGAAATTCGAGCCAACACGATCATGAACGGACTAACTGTATTCACTGTACAACGAGCCCAGCGCCTTGGACAGACCACCCTACCGCATCTCGCCTCTCACCACAAACAACCAGAAGACCCAAGCAATCGAATGGAAACATCATTGCAGTCCCAAATCCAAGATAGCCAATTGTCTGTGTTGTGTTTGGGACAAAGACCACTCCTTATCCTCATTGCTATACCCCGCGCTCGTCGAGCTCCCGTCTGGCCCAACGCTCCGAAGCCCTATCGAGCCCACTTAGTTCCTTCTCGCCTACGAGTGTTCGCACAATTCTGAACATATCGTTGAGTCCTACTGCGATGTGCACCAGGGCGATGTTGGCAGTGGCGAAAAGGGCGAGTTGCTCGTCCTTCGGTTTATATCATTGATACATATCATATCATACGTCAGCATCCGGTCTGGGGCGATACACGGAGAGAGAGTAGAGTTGTTTGTACATTCCTCTCTCCTCCTCATAAGATTTCGCTCGCAAGGCCATTCACCACCTTGTGGTGCGGGTTTCGAGATGCGGGTAATCTACTCACATGGATCGTATGCCAGTTCAGAGCACCTTCCAGTACAGCAGTCGCATCCCTAGTAACCATCTCCATTCCATCCAAGTGGAAATGTCCCGCTTCATTTCTTCTCACGCTCGCTGCGTCGCCATCCTCGCCGACGAAATTACCATCACCTTGATGCAAGGGCAAGTGCGCCTTCTCCGCATCCGCCGACGGTGTTTGTTGCTTGCCCTGGCTTCGAGCCAACATGCCAGCAACGCGTGTCTGCGTCTGAGCTTGAGAGTGGTGGAACGCTAGTCGCTCGAATATCGGGATCAGAGGCGGTAAAGGTTCGCCGGTGCGAAGCGACTGTTGTAAGATCGAGAATAGGGAAAGGCAGTCCGCAATCTGAAGCATAGTGATCTCGATTAGTCACAGCGCTCACCGGCCCGACATAACCCACGTTACGCGTTCATCCGAGAGGCGCAGAAGAGGTGGGTCGGAGTAGACCATCGGGTGTAGAATGGGGGAGGCTACAAAGATGACTTACAAAAGCAGGATGCATCAACTCCGATCTCCTGGCAAGTCGCTTGCACCATTTTATCTCCATTCGGGAGTATGCACTCGACAACAGAGCGATGGTGGACAAGACCTGGATCTGAGCTTTGAACAGCGCCTCATAACTCTTCCGGGGCCATGGACCTCTGCGGTGGGCAAACGTCGACGAGGCGTGCTTGTCAGTCAGGGCTGAAGGGCGATCAAGAAGACACTAGGCTGGGTCTGCATACAAAGCTCGAAGGGGTTGTTGAACTCACTTCAATCCTGGCTCGGCTCTGAAATGTGTGGTCACATATTAGCTCCGTTTTCCCGGCTATCTTGTGCGAGATGTTCTCGTCAACCACACTCACCCAGCAAATGTTAATTGAGGCTGCATTGTCACCAGTCGACCCTACAAAGGTCCGAACCATTAGCACAGTACTCTTATAGAACTCTACCAGGGAGGTGGTAATAAGACTCACCAAGACCTTCATGAATCCGCCCTTGTACCTCTCCCTTCTCCCTTCAGCGATCTTAGCGCAAGTTGCATCCGTTCGATCCCCACCGTTGCTCTCAACCAAATCATTGTCTTCAGAGTCAAGTTCCCCTTCGATACCTGTCACGACTTTGCCGTACAGGTCACCAATGTCGGACATATTTTTAGCTAATCGGCGTCGGAATAGCGCACGAGCTGAAACTGGTCGAGGGAAAAGCATGATGATGAAGGCCGCGACGAAACCTTGGTAATTCAGGTCAGACTTTTTCGGCAGCTTACAGCATTTGCGCTTAGCATCTTTGGGTACATACCGATGATGACGAGTAAAGCTCGACGACCAGCTAAGCCAGCTCCCGATCCTTGGTTGGCTGTCTGATAGACGTGTTCGTCGACCCAAGAGTAGCCGACAACAAACTGTATCACACATGCAAGTATCAGCTGAGAATAATGGCTACGATGGCACTTTCGCCTGGACCATATGGACCTCACCATGATTGTCACATTCGTCATAAGGAAGAATGGCGCCTTCTCGATGGGCAGGGCGATACGGATAAACAGGCAGGGAGCAATAAAAACCATCTGCACGCGATGCAAGGACGTAGAACAAGCGTCAGCCCGAACGCTAGTGATCACTGCTGCGAATGTTAGTCACTCACCGTGGCAGCGGCAATACCGTATGGGTTACCTGGTCCCCTGGCCGCACCAATGTACCATACTACCATCCCGATGATCAGTCCAACAACAGTTCCGCCCTATTTGAAACGTGTAAAGTCAGTCTGAGGAAGCTGTGCTACAACCAGACATAGAAGGAAGACCCACCATTCGGATGAAAAAGGTGAGGATCTGTTCTCCCGTGAAGACGCCCAAGCCGGTTTGTGCCATGATCAACGCCCAAAGACCTCTGTGAGCGAAGAAAATTAGCATCTGCATCAAATCACATTGGTGGGAGAGGACGTTGCGGAACATACCGATTGGTATAAGTGAAGTAAGCCGAGGAAGGGCAGACAGCCGGAATCCATAGAGCGAGAGATACAAGTGCGTATTTGAGTGCGAAGAGCCCAGTGTTACTGCTCATGCCTTGCCACAGATGGTAGATCGATCGTCCGAAACGCTGGAAAGCATTCCGTGGATCCTCGGCGTCGGGATCTTTCGCTGCGACGATGGCAGCAACACGCAGGTGAGCATTGAGTGACAAAGACAGTGACAACCGAGTTTGCTCGAGCTCACCATGGACCTTAACCTTTTTCTCCTTGCTTTTCTTTTCGCCCTTCTCTACGGCAGTACTTGTCTCGCTGACATCGTCGTCATGATCATCAGCCTGAACAGGCTCGTGGACATCAAGACTCGAATGGTCGTCGGATCCCATAGCAAGCGGATTGCCACCCCCATTCTCGTTGGCTGATTTCACAGCGTTCTTTGCGAAGGCTTTAGGCAGCTGGATTTTGCTCTTCGGGTTGGCCCGCTCGATTTCTAAGAGGAGCTCGAGTAGTTCAATGAGCGTGAGGGAGAATGCGATGAGATTAGAGGTGAAAACGAAACATCTGAATAGGTCTCTTGAGGAATATCGATGCTTCTCATACAAGTGCTCTTTGAGATCGCCGGTACTGAGGTCAAAGTTTTCCTTGTACGGCTCAAGCAGAGCCAAATGCTTGCGCTGTCTGTACTCGGCTAATGCATTTCTCACTGCCGCGAGATTGGCCTCTCTCTCAGAGATGGTGGGAGCGGAAGCCGGCTTCTTCTTCCATCTAGTATGGTTGACCAGTAACAGCCATGTCGAAATGTCGTCTAGCGCTTTGACGGAAGAGTTACGAAGATCGGCAGTAGAGTCGGCTAGAATGGGCAGAAGACCTGTAAGACTGTGCGAGTCGTCGACGTGCTTCTCCATCTTTTCGAAACGAGATTTTGCCCGGACAGTAGCATGAGGTAATGGGTCGTCTTTCATCTTCTGCAGGCTTTGATGCTGTTCTTCGATTATCGTCTGACACGGGTACTCTATGATCAGCAAGGCTCGGCCAATGAATTGTTATTGCCGTGGTCGAGTACAAAAAGCATGCGCTCACTCACTACGAAGCTGGACAAAGCGTAAGCTCTCGCACCAAGATCCTTCACCTTTTTGAATATAGCTTGAAGATCCGTAGGACCAATCTGCCCTCTCGTTATCTCCAGGTTGAGCATTGCAGTCTGACCTTCCAACGCCATTACCGCAGCGATATGTTGCGCCTTGAGTGCGCTCGACTTGGCTGCTAGTTCTGTCCATTTCTCATTATCGCTTGGGATAGCATGAACGACTTCGTTTTGGAGCTTGAAGAGGGAGACAGTCGGGCCGAGCATCTTGGTGGTCATGCCGTCCAACATGATGTGGTTGAGCGTCTGAGGGAAGATGAAGAAAATTGAAACGAAGGCCATAGCCATGAATACCGCTGCGGGAATGAGTAATTGGCGCTGAAGAGAGATCAAGTGTATGACCGCTTGTCAGCATTGATGAGTCAGGCAGTCACGAACGAAGCACATACCGCCAGAGTGTATTCCGGGATGGGGAACAGGGGTCCGAATGAGCACATTACTGTATGAAAGACAGGAGGTTAGCGCAGAAGGGGTCGCCCTGTCCAGAGTGACATACAATCTAAGATGATAGTTCCGAAGATACAACCAAGTGTCCTGGATTGGTTGAACGATCAGCCAGTTCCCACCATTCGTCCTTATCGTACAAAGGCTGAATACCTACAATCTCGGCTTGGCGGCTCTGATCAGACCCAAGAAATAGCAGCCTACGAATAAGAAGACTCCATACACAGTAGATGATCGGGGGTCCAGGAAAGCACCGTGGAAGATTGACCCTTGAACTGAATGAAAAGAGGTTTGGAATGACCATATTAGCTGTGTCCCTCACATGGCAGCAGGCAACGTTAGAACTCACATTGAGCATCGAGATTGGCAGTAGTGTCATATCTATGCGCAGAGCGCTATCAGCTTATGATCATCTGATACGAGGCATTACAGTGATGAAGCTGACATACCCTGCTCGAGCTGTCTGCACCTGCTGAGCGTACAGGACTTGCGATCGCGCTTTTAACGCAGCAGCCATAGCGGCCGCACCCCAGGCCCAGCCGAAACAGAGACCAATGAGAAGGGTGAGCAAGGCGAAGACGTAGATGCTCAGAGCCATGTAAGGCGGCAGCATTTGGCTCATAATAGCACCGAAGAAGGCAGCTTGCCCTAACTTGTTAAGGGCTATGGAAAGGGGTCAGCGGTCTACGATCAGAGTTTGCCGGCCGAGCTGTGGAGTTTATTCAGAAGTGTGGGGAGAAGTCTTGCACTTACATGTCTGAACAAGCATCACCACCAGCGTTCCGAACGTCACCACCATACATCTGACAAAGTTCTTCCATTGTCTCCTATCCGTCAACGAAGGGGTGAACCAAGGCGGAATATGCAGCGTCTTCTCCAACTTGCTGATGAACGCCGACTGTCCTTTGGTTTCACCGGCCTGATTCTTGTGGTTGGTGGAATCGGTACTTGTGTGTGCTGCAACGGTGGTGCTCGCGCTCGCCTGTTCGCTCCTCGGCGAAGAGGATGGTCTTTCTCGGACCATTCTGGGATTGACGTCTATGTACAGTGCTAGTGCGTGATGGGGGACTCTTACAAGATCATGCTACAAGATGCTAGTCATTGTTATTCTGTCAGTATCTCGACCCAACCGGCGGCTCGCCAGGTGGTTGCTGTCCCCGAAGGCTCCGTGGTGTAATTCGCGCTGGAAATGTTTTGGTCGAATGTTTGTTTTCGCATAACAATATTACCGCATTCGTTCCCGCTAGGCTGATGTCATATATATCAGCTCATATCAGCCCGAGCCCAGGCGGGGTCTCCATAGACCGATTCAAACCTTATAAAGGCGATACCGAAACATACTAATTATCCCCTTCCGGCCATTACCATACGTTTCTAATAGAGCTTTTGATCAGTGACAGTGACATCTGCAGAAGCTCAGCTCTGTTCTCGAGCACATCTCAACCGTTCGGATTGACCCTTCCTCGCCTGGTGTAGATATATATGCTATCGCGGGTACTGCGTACTGCTAACGAGATGGACCTTGGATCACGCTATACACCTGCACATCCACGACCGGCTACCTGGTGGTGAGCTCCCCCAGGGCCACCAGAAAATATAATAAGTGAATCTCGAATGAAGAAAGCATATCTGCAATTGGGTCGACCTTTTGGCTCTCTCGTTCGGATTGCATCTATCATGCATGCCACAGTCGCTCACATCCTGCAAGACTTGGTCATCGGAGGGAAGCAACGATCTTGCACGAGACAACATTAAATGAATCAGATCCGATCGCAATGTTGCAATACAGGTTGTACGGAGCATTTGTTAGCATTCTGGGAAGAAAAGCAAACGCGTTACGAGAAGCAGAAAGAAGTCAGAAGCCGCGTCAGGGTACCTCTACTACTAACTCAGCTGCACAAAGTTAACTCTTGCACTCTGCACTCTCCCACACGCGCTCACCCCCTCAACACCGCGCACAATACTCATCATTCAACTCTCAATGTTGCCCATAACTTGGATACGTATTCGTCATTATATATCTCTGGTCTAGTGTATCGATACCTCTCAGACACATCGGCATACGACCGACACCGTCGGCACGCGCAAGGGAGCTATACCATTCTTTGGCCAGATCGGTGAGTCTTCACAACTCGTCTCGGAGCTTTGAGGACGGTGTCGGAGACCATGTTGCTTGACAACCCAAAAGTAGGAGACATTGCCAAGGCACAGAAGGCGAAGGCGAAGGCGGAGAAACTCAGTCTGGTGGTATCAAAGCTCACCATCTTCCATTCAAAGTTCCACCGAGAAACCCCCCGTCGCGACTTCGAGATCGCAAGGCAAACTGCTTCAGACGAGATGAGGCGATAAAGTCCGCCTTCACTTGTTTTTGACGACAAACCGGGACACTACACTACATATCCGCTCGTTTTCACAGGTTGGCGACAACTATAGAGTCTAGTCTTTGACATTCCCCGATCGACATTAGTATACCCGCAATAGCAACGTCAAAATGATCCAGCATAAATCTATACCATCAACATCTTCATACCATTCTCGGGCGCAGAGTCAGAGCGAAGCAGGCCCGTCCACACAACATGCCCAAGCGCCTCCTACTCCGATCTCACCTCCGATTACTTCGCGTCAACCGACCCATGTACAAGCTATCCACGATTTCGACCCTTCTCTCCTTGCGTCGACATCGTCATCTAGCTCAGGCATGTACCTCAGCTTCAAGGCCGGAGAGATCATCAGGGTTCACGTGCGCGATGCGACAGGATGGTGGGACGGCGAGATTAGTGGCACAACAAGATGGGCCACAGAGGGAGAAGACTCGACAGTCAGGGGCCTAAGGAGAGGCTGGTTCCCCAGCAACTATGTCCGAGAGATGGGCTGGGATGGGGTAAGTTGGCTGTGTATATTGAACGGCAATCGCTTGACTCATACTAATCTCTCCCATCAGACGCTGCATCGACGAACCGAGTCTGCCTCCAAGTCTGGCTCAGCCAGCAGTCCGACCATCCAGCGCACAGAGTCGATGCCAGGGCACTCGACTCACTCAAGACAAACGTCGGCAGCGTCTCATCATTCTCGAACGTCAACCGCGACTTCGATCTCCCAGGTCATCACATCACCGACGCGAGCGGAACCTGCGTCTCTTCCAGTGGCGTTCCAGACACTCATGCATCCGATTGTTCAATCCTTATCACTATTAGAATCCGCTATTCACTCGAATCGAAAAGCGCATATTCAACCCTCGACTGCTTGCGTGATTTCATCCATCCGCGCGGCATTGATGCAGACCGACTGTCTCAGCAAGGAGTCATCGACACTGGTCACATGGCCTGTTTTGGCCAAGGAGAGGAAGATCGTCTTGGTGGAACTGTCGAAACTGGTCGCTTGCGCAAGAACTGCTAGCGGAGCCGCTGAGACGGAGGGAGCAGATGATAGCAAGGAGCTGGAGGCGTTGGCCAAAGCTGCAAGAGGCGTCTTCGCCAGTGTCAAGCGTTTCCTGCACCTGGCGCATAGTTGTGGAGTGGAAGTGACGTTGATGGATTCAGCGCAAGATCCGGGACTCGAAGCATCTCTGGGCGGGCAGAGCGATGCCGCCTCCCAAGTCACCTCTGATTTACAAGACTCGAGCAATCAATCAACTATCGGTCGATCCTCCGTGCGGACACCGACAAGTGGTAACGCTCGGATTCAGGAGACGTTCCGGCTCAAAGCTGCCAGTATCGGTGATCTACGGGCTGCACGTCGACGAGCGGCCAGTCCTCCGCCACCGCTTCCTTCAGCAGCTGTGACCCCATCAACATCTCGATCGGGCCGCGCTAGATCGCCTTCTTTCGCTAGTACACCAATGTCTGCGACTTTCTCTGCGGGGTCTGATAGGTCCTCTCCGGTAGTGATGAAGTCTTATCATGACCGAAGAATGGTGGGAAGCATGGACAGCGCTTTCACGCACGTCAGTACGGCCTCATCCGAAGATATGCAACCCAGCTGGGAAGACCCAACACCGATACCCACGCCACAGGCGACGACTGCGAGTCGTCAGCTCGGCGCCGTTGCCGACGTGCATGAAGCGATCAGCCATGCCGAGGACGCCCTGTTGTCGATCATCGCCGCTTTCATCGGTCACATCCATTCACATCACATCGGCTCACACCCTTCTAGTCATGCCAACCTCATCGAAATGACCCGGGAGACCATCGACAGCGTACGAGAGCTCTTGACGATCGTAGAAGCCGTGGGAAGAAACGTCGGCGTCAGACATAAGCGGCCCAGAGAAATCGAAAGTCTGCGCATTGCCAAGGACCAGCTGTATGATGTGGCTTCAAAAGTGGTGGAAAGTGCTGAAGTCGTCGCGAATGCGCCTTTTTCGGAGTTTGGCGAAGAAAGCTACGATGTGGAGAAGGCTCGGCTGCTTCAAGCTGCTACCGGAACACTTCGCGCAGGCACCGAGTGCGTTCGATTGGTCAAGCTCTGTTTGCCGGAAGACGACAACGTGCATCTGAATGCCACACCCCGTCAAGGCGATGTGTCTGGAAGACAGTCCACACCACGACCGGCGCATGCCCACGAAGCACCGCTGACTCTGCGTGAGAAACCGGTCGGAGCTCGGGGCGTCCATACGCTTTCTGGACTGCATCGAAAAGCGACCAGTCTTAGCACTCTTCAGCGTCGATACCAACAGGATGGATCGATCAATCAGGCGCCGGTGGAAGAAGATGAAGAAGATGAGGAAGCGGACGAAGAGGAAGAAGATCAGGAGATTGTACAGGACTACAACAAAGATGAGGATCTAACCATGCGTCCTACGGTACAACCTACTCTGGGTACTCTGGGAACGCCTGTGTCTTTCCCTGTGAGTCACCTTCATGTTCCTTTCGCCGGAGTTCTCATCACTGACCGGATGGAGCAGACACGACCGAGTCTACAACACAATCACACCTCACCCGGGCAAATCTTCACTGCCCGTCGACCGTCCGAAGAGCTGCTCCGTGCCCTTGGTCAAAACGACATCTCTGGCCCTCGAAGCCGGTCTTCCAGTCTTACTTCCCCAGCGCCTCCCCGTATCCAGCATCGTTCGCCATCGCGATCCGCTGATCTTGATAAGTTCACCGGTGATTATGATTTCACTATGCCGCCCCAACGACGAGCCTCCCGAGGTACAATCTCTACTTCATCCCGTTTGTCCATGTATACATCTGCGAGCTCGCACGCATCAGCGACCTCCACTGCGCCAACATCGATCCGCTCATCAGATATGAGCGACTACGGCGGTCAACATCCTCATGCTCATGACGAGTCCACCACCGTCTATGCGCCGCTCAAGGTGGATATCCCATCGTCCAACTATGAGCTGTCGAGGTTGGCGGATCTCAAATTGGAAGAAGCGACACCGATCAAGGCGTACAATCACCTTCGACCAGCGGCGCCAGTGCGCTCCAATACCGCACCCATGCCGGCCGCAAGCGGTGACGCTCGCTTCTGGGTGGTCGCTCACGATTATGATCCTGGCGAAATCGCATTCAACTCCGAAGGAGCGATGGTCGGTGCATCTTTGCCCGTGCTGGTCGAGAAGATGACACCGCATGACGGCCCTGTCGACCTGACTTTTAACGCGACGTTCTTTTTTACATTCCGGCTGTACACCACGCCTACAAAACTGCTCGAAACGGTCATGGCCAGGTATGATCTGCAGCCACCCGGCTCCATGATTCTGGGTGAAAAGGAACGGGCTTTGTGGATCGAGCGAAAGGTCGTACCGGTCCGTTTGAGGATTTACAACTTCCTAAAGGCGTGGCTCGAGCAACATTGGAGGCCTGACACAGATGATGTCGTTCTCGAAACGATGGAAACTTTCGCCAGGGATGTGGTGACTGTCACTCTGCCTGCCATGGGTCCCAGATTGCACGATCTCATCCGACGGAAACTGAACGGGCCATCTTCAGCTAGATCTGATCGATCGAGCTTCCAGACAGGGTTCTCCATGGACCGTCTGAGGGGTTCCGCGCAGTCGGGTATGCTACACCCTCCACCAATATCAGGCGGCCTGCCACCGACACCGGTAATCAGCAAGAACCTTCACTCGCTGCTCCAGAAAGCCGCCACAGCTGGTAGTAACGTCAACATCACCGAATTTGATACCGTAGAGCTCGCTCGTCAATTCACCATCATGGAATCGAAGATGTTCGGCGCGGTATTGCCTGAAGATCTGCTTCAGACGGGGAAGAAGACCATCCCGGAATTGAAGGCACTTAGTACGCTCTCGAATCAGATCACCGGATGGGTAGCGGACAGCATCTTGAATGAGACAGACGCGAAGAAAAGAGCTAGTTTGGTAAAATTCTTCATCAAGCTTGCGGATGTGAGTCGGCATTTCGTACACCGCTGTTTGACTGAAGAGAGCTCGCGCTGACAGCGGTGACAACCCTGAACAGAAATGCCTCATCTTGTACAACTTCTCAACGATGTTTGCTGTCCTTGCTGGGTTGAACAGCAGTACCATCCTCAGGCTTAAGAAGACTTGGGATGTGAGTCTGTCCTACATCATTCGCAAAAATGTCTGCAAAGGCTTGTTTGCGGTCGCTGACTTGATTGCGTGACTCCAGGCTTTGCCTACCAAGTATCGGATCACGATTGAGCGCTTGAGAGGTGTCATTGAGCATACTAAGGTATGTTTATGATGCCGGCTTCCTAAAAAAGACACGATACATCGTGCTGATCCTTGCACAGAATCATGCTGCTTATCGAGCACGATTGAGGGAAGCTCCTACCCCTTGTTTGCCTTTCCTTGGTCTGATCCTCACCGAGTAAGTGCCATGCGATCTCGCCCTTCGTCCTCGTGATCCTTGGACTGTACATAGAGCGGGCGCTCACACTTCGCGAACAGTATTACCTTCACCGCAGATGGCAATCCTAACACTCGACCGTCGGTCCTTGCGCCCGAGATCAACCTTATCAATCAGGACAAATACAACAAGCTTGGAAGGATCGCTATGGACTTCAAGCGATATCAAGAGGTTAGTGGCGGTGTTGCACCGCTGATCGTCGCTGAAGATCGTGAGCGTTGACAACAAACTTTCTCTCTCTCTTTTTTTGACCTCTGCTGTAGCCATTCAACTTTCACGAGATTGCGGCTGTGCAGAATTTCCTGCGGCGCGTGCTCACCGAAAGAGGCAGTGGCTCGGTCGATGCCCTGTATCGCAAGTCTTGTGAGCTACAATCTCTATCGCTCACGATCTGGTATTCGGTTTATTTGACTGATATGTGGTCTTGTTGGACCTGTTTCGCTCAGTGATGCTTGAACCTCGACAAGGATCCGAAAGGTTCAGCTCGAACGTTGAGAGACCTAATTGGTTGAGTGGGAAGATCTGATTTGAAGTTGGCGGTTGGATCACATGACGCGCTCAGAGAGAGAGAGAGACATGCATTTCAGCTCGGCGATAGACACACGTACCTGACATACGCTGATACATCCTACGGACTAGAGATCTTGCCCTGCGACCCTAGACACCTTAGACAGTATAAATAGTGTGACGCACGACCATCACATTTTTGCATTGCATCGCACGTGACCCTCAGATACCTGTTGCTCTCCTTTTGGTCGGCATTGCGCGCAACAGCCAGGCCACAAGTCTAGTAGATATCTCACACTTGACGACTACGAGCCCCGATCTGTGAGTTACATACTGCCGAGTCGCTTCGACCGATGGATGCATGATAGGGCATGAAGACTTGGTGGCACACCTTACTTGGCAATCAGTGAAGATTGCATGGTATGGTCATTCATCTGGTATACATCCATTTCATCATTCCACATCATCACTGTCTATACAGTATCAAGTTGACATCGATTTATGGACTCTCACGGGCTCTGATTCTCCATTCTTGAGGGTATGGACGAGTACTGTATATATCTATCTATTGTTGGTTGTTGGACAGAGCTGCGGACATATTCCGACGGGGTCGGTTTGGGGTACTGGTGAACTTGGTGAAATTTCAGGGGCGTGAAGCGCAGGAAGGGGGCGGGGGAGAAGAATGATACTGTGAGGAATACGCGCCGACATATCTCTGGGTCATACTTTGGTAGATAGCACCGGGGGCTTCCTGTTCTGGTGATTATGCGTAACGAGTGGCTTGATTGCGGTTGTAGTTGTAGTTATTGTCGTGGTTGTGGTTGTCGATCGGGCTGTAGGCCTGGAACGGGTAAGAAGAGGCTGTCCCGGTGGATCCAAGGAAGGGCATCAGTCAAACGTGTACTGATGTTCCTTGGTTGCCCGCTTCCTCCCCTTCTCCTACTATCGACCATCGTGATCTGCTTGGTAGCCCACTATGTATGCCCTGCGCTGGTCTACTGCTTGTTATCGAGCGGCGAAAGCTCACCACTCCTATTCCCGCCTCCGTAGCCGACGGCATTGACTCCCGTGTTGGTGTTACTGCCGCCTCGCTCTTGGAGAGGAATCGATTGGAAGACGGTGCCGTGGACGATGTATTTGCCAGGCCAGAAGGGGACAAAGGTGGTGATACCGATAAACAAAGGCAAGGCGTCGAGGAGGAGGTAGTAGATCTCGTGCGTGGTGAGGTAGCCGGTGAAACTGAGCAGATGAGGAGGTAAGACTTAGTTCGCATTATTCTTGGCCAGGCGGCAGAAAGGGTATACGGACGGAGGAAGATGCAGATGGGTCAAGAAGGACAAGCGCGGGCTCCTACAGCCGCACCGCCCGAGTGGTCCACGCAACACTCACCCATCAGCAAGCTCGATAGTCCTGAAGAAAGACCTGATCAAGTAGAAAATACAAGTGAACCCAAGCGACCAGTACACCTTCTTCCAACCGCTGGTGTTTCTCCACAGGTACGGGTCGTTCCTCTTGATTCGCCAACCTACGACCGCCCACAGGCAGGTGAACAGGGCAAAAGAGACGAGTTGGAGGGCGAGACCGATCAGGAAGAGCTTGGAGCCTAAGTCGGCGCTGCTCTGTGAGCCGGAGGCGGCGAGGCCTCCGCCCGAACCCTGGATGAGGAAGGTGAGGACTGGAAAGCAAACAGATTGGAACAGGAGTAAGCGTGTCAGTAATAGGACAAATTGTTACAGTCCTCGAGTACATATTCTCTAGCAATTCCACATTGCCCAATATGCCCTTAATCTTGCGACTTCCCTCGACGACGACGACGACTCACCATCGGAGCAGACAAAGACGGTCGATACGAGTCTCGGCTTGAGCGGCCGGATGTACTCTGATCCCTCGATGTACGC
Source organism: Kwoniella heveanensis BCC8398 (assembly GCA_000507405.3). Taxonomy (NCBI): domain Eukaryota; kingdom Fungi; phylum Basidiomycota; class Tremellomycetes; order Tremellales; family Cryptococcaceae; genus Kwoniella; species Kwoniella heveanensis. Next base: position 176,644 of record KI669513.1, on the reverse strand, counting down.
TACCAGTCGGCCGAGCAAGATATAATCGGCAGCGAGGAAGAGACAAGGCTATGTACACAATGTGCCGCGATACATCAAGTCGACGTAGGAGCAGGGTTGGTCTGACAGTCAGCATTGTACAGCAGTAGCACGCGCAAAGTCCCTCTAGAGGTGGTATCTTCCAACAATGGCAGGACATGCACAGATGTGGCGGTGACACTCACACTAAGGACGACGACCGTGTTCATGGCGATGTAAGAGCTGGTCACTTGAGGCTTTTGTCTGTAGTACAGTCGGAGCGCGATGCCAACACCTTCGGCCCACGCGCCGATGGTGAGGACGAGCATCCATCGAGCTCTGTGTCTGAATTGCTCTGGAAATGAAAATCCAACCATCAAAGTCCAAGTAACAGTCGATGGTCAGCACTTGCACCGCGTCTGCTCTCCTCCAGTGTTGTTCTCGCTAGAGTGGATCGGGGACTGTGAGTGGGAGTGGGAGTGGGGACCGGCTCAAAGGTAATTGGTACTCGGGAGGAGCGATCGTTCAACTCACGATAAGTCAGAGCTATAGCGGTGAGGAAGTAGAGCACGCTCGCCACGGCGTTGGCACCGAGATTGGGAATGTACTTCAGGATATTACAAGGATCGTTGGCTGGATCGGCCTGGGAGTGGGAAAAGGACAGAGCACGTCAGCGACTGATAATGCAGAATTCACAAGGAGAACGATACAAGTGGTACCCGAACCTGATTGCGCTGGAAATGTCATCAGTCACTCACATAAGGATCGGCAGCGCAGACTCGAGCGCTGTCGGCCGCTAGTGCCACGTTGAATGCCGCGAGAGCAGCGAGTAGTAAGAGAGGCGCGTTCGAGCGGAACATAGTGTACTGGATGGTGCGAGTATTAATTTTCCAACTTCCCTGTGGATATCTCTTCAGGGTGATACGTATGATCTAGTGGATCCTTTTATCGGTCTATGTATGCGTGCAAGTCGTCTTGTCAGAAATTATGCCGAAGCGGGGGAAATGCTGGAAGTCCAAGTCCAACCCAAGCTGTATCAGACCTCTTTATATATGTCGCGTCCGTCTCTCGAGCGGCACCGCTTTTTCGCCAGCCGCAATACTATCTCATGCTATGCCCCTTCCGGCCAAGGCCTTCTGACCCGCTCCAAATTTAGCGCGATCGAAACAGTAGATCATCACCTCTCATTCTTAGCAATAGCGTCGGAGAAACGCATGAAAGAAAAGCAACCGCCACGCTCAACCAACGGAGCGGAACCCCCGTGCTCCGACGGAGATCCCGAGGGGGGTTTCCGGGTGGAAGGCACAGCACAACAATGGTGAGAAAATACAGTACATCAATCTGTGCGTGCAAGGTGTGTAGCATAGCATAGCTTAGCTCGGGATACGGTCGGTCGGATCGCATATGGTGACCTATCGAAGTGCTCTTGGAGCTGTTTCGGGCCAAACAATCAACCGCATGGACTGCACAACATCGAGGAACGCCACTTGCACTTAGGTCCGGAAGTTGTGGTCCAGAAACAGGGCGTAAGTGGCTTGCACAGCAAATAGAGGTACGCTACAAGCCTAACAATTTCACAGCGCGCCGTACACCATGGATAGCCCCTCGTCAGTCCGCTAAGAAGACCGAGGAGTGTGCATCGTCCTCAGTAGTCCGGTCGGTTGCTCCGATTGACGAGCTGTGGTCGATCGACGTGTGGAAACACATACACAGTGAACAGGAGGGCTAACGGACACGCGGATCAATCTCGATCGCGGTCGATCTATCCTCAGTACTGAAGGCCCGGGCCGGATCGTCATGCCCCAATGTGTCCGACGCCTGTCGAAGTACTGCCGTGCATGATTCTTGCTGCTCTGCGCCGTGATAAAAAGACCAGTACATTCAGTGTTTGTCATCAGTAAGGACACAGATTGTCGCCATCAACGTACCATCCATACCGTGCCTCGCTCTGGGCTGTGTGGCGCGTGGTACGAAAGCAATCGTCATCCCGCCCACGTCCTGTCCTTTGTTGGTTGCCTCAGCCCGACTGGAGCATGATATATGGTGTCTGATGAGCGACGCTGATCTGTTTAACCCATACTACCACATGACGACGGCTCACACCAGGTGTTTGATGGACTGAGAATACCACTGCGAGTGTGGTCAGCTGCTGATGTGAACGCGGGGCCATGCATCATCGCCGCCGATGAGGGCCTCAGGAACGAAGCTCGACTCACTTGACAGTAGCATCACGGCCATATCTTCTGTTCGATGCCTAGCAGAAGACCCTCAGCTTCACCTCGAGAAGATCGTTCTCTTCCTTGCGAGCGACCGAGAACTGGCTGAAATCAACATGCCTTCCCTCAGTTACGCTCCGGACAAGTACGTCCTCGTACTAGCGTCTACTCTCGCATTAGGCTTCATCGGCCTCCCATCAACCGTCCTCGGAATCGCCACCGCCGTCCCTCCTGATGCCCCGGGCCCAATATCAGAGAAGGCCACGACGCTTATGTCCCGCAGCGATCACCCGTACGGTTCGCCTCAATTTGGAGGCTGCATATCGGCCGAATCATTCAACGCCCTCGTGCATTCTAGCGAATCGTACGGGTTTGTCAGTTCTCAAGTGGATGAGGGGAGCTGTACTGTGAGTTAGAGAATGGTATCGTGGTGCTCATTAGCAAAGTCCGGGGGTCATGCGGTGGTGGAATGGCGGCCTTCTCTTCATAAAAGCGACCGCAGGGAAAGCGAAGCCGATTCATCATGTCACCCAAGGCCTCTCGTCAGCTTGAGGCATTGAATGTCATGTCCGCTGGCGATTGCGAACCTACATCGGCTCCGTTGAAAGTGACCAAAAGAGTAATGATCCATTCCATTCCCACCCACCCAAACCATCGCAGGCTCTATGCAAGAACAAGAAGAAGTACAGCTACTCGTACTACCGCAAACAGAGCGCGGAATGCTATTGCTCGCACTCAAATGGCCCGTTACCACATCAGATTGAGGCGGCGTGCGATTATGAAGGGCGATGTACACCTTGTCAAGGCTCGGTGGGTACTAGTCTCGTCTGTCCTTTGGTGTACTGGCACAATAGAAGCGCTTTCTGGATGATATTATCAGTATCTCGAGGACGGGCGTCTGGCGTTCCAGATTGGCACTCACACGAGGTCATACAATACCCGACTGCCCTCTGAGCTGCTGGTGTTGGTGCTGACAGGAAGCCTTGCCTTTCGATCCCATGGTTTTTCCCGCGCTACGCTCATATATGTAGGTCACATTCCTTGATTCCCCTTTGGTCTTCGAAGGATGCTACCCCCACTTATCCGGTACCCCATTCTTACGTCTCTCCGACGTCGACCCGCACATGGACCTGGAATTGTGCCTCAAGATCTGTTCGACGGACGTGTATGATACCGAGGTGGTGGGGTTTAGGGCTGTTGAGCTAGATTCGCGGGGAAAGCCGCGTCAGGATCGAGAATCAATTGGAGATCCAGATGCAGCTTCAACAATTCCCGGGGCGGACCATGGTGATACTGGAACTCACGATAACAATCAGAACCACCAATATGACGATGTGAGTCCTCACGCCGGAGCATGGGATGCAGATAGGAGGATAGACGCCAGGGCCGACGAAGCGGGCAACGGGAGAGCGATGGACAGAGGGGCAGTAGAAAAGCCGAAAGTTGGCAAGGCGAGAACACCTAAGGACAGAGGCAAAAACGGAAAGGAGCAAAAGCAGAAGCAGAAGCAGACGCCCAAGCAGAGGATCGGATCTGACTGGGCTACGCGTTGGGGCTGGGAATGCGCATGTTATTCCGGTGGAAAGGAGGGTTTGGGTATGGGCAGCGGTCCGGATCACGGCAAGAGCAGGAGCAAGATCAAGAGAACGAGCAAGTGCGGTAAAGGGGATCACTGGAGGTATGTCGTTTCGCCTCGCGATAGACAATAACCTAGAGCCGTCACTTGCTCGGCGTACAATGAAGTCTCGTTGCCACTGTGCAGTACTTGCAGGTTGTATTCCGAGAGTATTCATATATGCTACGTGTCGTACTCGGCTCGCTTTGCTGTAGCAATTATGGTAGCCATAATGAGCAGAACACCATTCAGTCACCGTAGGCGAAGACGATCGCAAATACCGTAGTACATATGCCATCCCCATGTCGCCTTGTATTTGTCCATCAGGTGCTTCATCGTCCTGAGTCTATATATGAAGAGCACTGTATGATAATCCCTATTGTGCGTCAAGCATCGCGACACGGGCCTATTTGTATACATATATTTACAACTTGTGAACTGTATATTACAAGTACAATGTCCGTTCCAGACCAAAATCCGAGATTCGAGATCCGACATCCGATTACCTGACATCCAAAAGTCCTAGTATTGTACACTTACATCAATCTGACTGACGCATCTAAATATCTATTACGATTGTTGTCTCGTTCGAAAGCGAGCGAGGTGAAAACCAACTCGCGCCCCTTGACGTCGCATAATAGGTCGTAACCAGGTCGGACGGCTGTTGTTCCCTTTTTGTTCTGCTTTCATGCACGCTCTACTGGCACGCTGGCAGCTTTGTGACGGTGTAACAACACCTTGACGCCTTTCTCGATGGTCCTTCGTGCGCTTCATACTCGGGAGTATCGACCGGTGTGACGGTGTTCTTGATGATTGCGATGACGTCTGTGGTGCCGTGTCGGTTTGCGAGAGAATTCATCTGCTCCCCCTACTCGAGCTCATACCCGGCACCGGACGGCTTGACCATAGCCTTTGTCGTATTATCCCTGCACCTCTTCAAGAACTTGAACAGCGCGCTTCCGCCCGTCCCTCTGATCTCGTTGATGTTCACCGTCTTCCCCTTCTCCTCGGCGAGAGCCCGCTCTTCCTCGGTCTCAGGCTGAAGACCCATCATCTTCCGGACTCTCTCGCTGGGCGATCGTCGGGCCTGCTGGACGATGAAGAGCGAGACCACACGCATGTGTTTCTCCCTGAACCTCCTCAGTGACTCGAGAGCGCCGTCGTATGCCGTCGCCAAGGCAGGGTGGGAATGAGCGTAGTGCACGACCAATGGTCGGAGAGGCGTGGGGTGGGTCGACAAGTGGAGGATAAACGATCGGTGAGGTAAAGGCATGTATTGTAACATGCGTTGAACGAAAGTGGCTTCACCCCGAGGTACAGCGGTAGCATGACCGTGACCATGTCCATGAGATGGCACGGACGGTGCAGGCGCATCAGATGACACAGGGGTCGAGTCGACAGTGATGTGAGATTGAGACGGATCCTCGATTGCGGCCATGGCTTCCGCTCGTTCTTCCTCGGTGGGTGAATGGTCGACCGTGAGGAAGATGTCGATGGCATGAATGAGCGAACTCTGACCCGCACTGGGTCCTGAGAAGAGCTTGCCTCGCTTGCCAGCAGTTGATGAGCTCTCAGCCACCGACGAAGTGAGGTCTTCCGGATCTCCAGACGTAGTCAAACCCAGGTAATCCCATCCAGCAGAGGTAGGTCCATCTGCATCTCCTCCCTTGAACCATGGTCTGATCAGGTGATAAAACTCCTCCGGGTCGACCTCCTTCATCAATGTCATTGTGACGTCGGAAATCTTGTCGATCTGCTGCGCCAACCTTCTCAGGTAGACCGTCAACCTTCGCAGAGCTTTCTCATCGGCCAAAAACAGCTCGTCGAGCGATTGTCGCATGAGCCGCAACGCTTCGGCACCGACAATCTCAGTCAAAGCTGAGATCAGGAAGAACTGCTCCTCAGATCGCGTGCGCGTAAAAGTCGTGATGATCTCCGAAGGGAGATTGGACGAAGCTGAGGGCGCAACAGCAGGGTTGGAGGGCAAAAAGTTATACAACACTGTGTCGGCGTAAGTGAGAACGGGTGGAAGACCGAGCATCGGCGAGACTTTGAGCAGCGGCACGGAGATGCAAGCAGGGATAGGGATCGGCTCTTTCTCAGAAGATGAGGAGGTGGTGGAAGCAGGCGTCGTGTGGGCGTAGAAGTGGGCGAGGAAGGTGAGAACGACATGAGCTCGTCGAAGTAGAGGCAGTGAGCGCAGCTCGTGGATGTCGACGATGGGCATCTAAGAACGTGAATATTAGCTTAGATCCTATCTCTCCGAGAAGTATCGCGCCACAACAATTATAGTTGTGAGGATCGGAAACATACCGTATTCACAGCGTCCCGCCATAATCGCTCCTTTTCCCTTTGTCCACCCACGATCAAACCGTCTCCTACTTCAGTACCACGAGCAGCATCCAGTGCCTCCTCCCATACCGCATACTTCCCTTCGAGCCTCTCCACATTCTTGGAACCAGGCAAGAACCCCGTTCGAACATCGACATCGAAATCGGCCGAAGCAAGCGACGCGGTGTTAGGCGCAAGACCATTCGACTCGTGCGCAGAGGTCGTGGGCGCGCCAGAGGGATAGAGCTCGGTCGATTGCGCGAACGACGGCTGGAGATTCAAGAAGTGGTTCGCGGGGAGATCGTATTGGCCGCCGCTAGCACTAGGGCCAGCGATTGGTGAAGGTGATCGTTGAGGGATCATTATCGTTTTCGTTTTTTTTTGGGGGGGTGTCTCGGGTGTCTTGGTGCTGTATTGAGTGTAGTGGCAATTTTAGCTTGTCGTGCGACTCCGCCGACGGCTGAAACTGCAATAGTGGCCGCTGGCCTAAGACAAGCGTCCCAAGGCGATTTGTGATATGCACAAGTTATATAGACAGCGGGCAGCGGCAATATGTATCTATATGCAAGTCAATAGAGACAAAGTGTGAAGGAGACGAAAAGAAAGGCGTGATTGATGGTTGCGAAGAGAGAGAAAGGGGGGTGATCATCTCCTTGAGTTTCTCAATCTATCATCTTTCAATCTATCACAGCGGTCTTACTTCCGGTCTGCTTCGGCTTGGTTACCGTGATGCAGCTTTTTTTTTTTTTTTCTGGTTGCTATGGTGAGTGGTGTCGTGATTAGGTGATCAGGTCAGGTCCAATCCCAGCGACATTCCTAATTCCTATTCCTAATTCACCCTAGACCCCTTCAAAGGCCTTGGCATGCGCGTGCTGTCTGTCTGTCTGTCTGTCTGTCTGTCTGTCTGTCTATTGCAGTGGGTGGTAAGTAAGTCCTCCCCAAAGTGTAACCGCCAGTAATCATCGTCTCTTACGTAAACATGATCATAATCCCGGGCGGACGAAAAAACACACAGGCAACCTCAACCTCCACCGAGGCGCAAGGCTGACTGAGCGGCAAAACTCCGTCGACAGATAACTTATGTCCGCCGCGGGATATCATCATCGATGTTTGTAGCTGACTTAAGGCGGAGTTTACCTCACTTTGACCTCGTAGGCGTGCGCACTCATGACAATGTATGCCTAATACCGACGATCATTCGCAAGGCATGGGTATACATCTACAGATGCTATATGGAACAGCTCGAACCGTAATATCGTCATCTACACAGTGGTCATAATCGATGCGCTTATGCAAAGTACTACAAGATAAAGTATATGGTGAATAAAGTACATTAGCGAATGATCACTTCTCAGTAAGCGCAGCGCAGGGGGGTATGCTGAATGATGAAAATGCGACTCACGTGATGCTCCTTCGCTTTTCTGGCTTGTACCTCGAGGATACCGCCATGGAAATGCTCATGTGATAATTGAGTGGCGTTTTGTCGCAATGCCAGCTACCATTGGGGAGATGGACGAGACGAAACCGTTAATATAGCCACTCCTAGATTTGGCCACCACCGTAGGTCGCGACGTCCTCGTGGCATTCGCCGGGGCAGATCAAATCACTCACCATACCAGCCTCCACACAGACCGCCTTGAGTTGAGCACCGTTCATGTCTTCGGTTGATCGCGCCAACTCCTCAAAGCTGGAAGTACGAAGAAAGTATGCCCAAGTCAGCTGCGCACTGAAGGAAACGCATTGTTCAGCTGGCTCTTTGACTCACTTTACACCATGGTGATTGAGCTTTCGCGAATGAATCTGCAGAATTCGCTCTCGGGCAGACTCATTAGGCAAGGGGAACTCGATCTTCCTGTCCAGTCGACCTGATCGCAAGAGTGCCGGGTCAAGGATATCAATTCTGTTGGTGGCAGCGATGACCTATAGGAAGAGATTCACATTAGCTAAGAGTATCAAAAGCGGTTCAACAATGTAGCCAGACTCACCTTGATTCGACTATCGCTTGAGAAACCGTCCAACTGATTGAGCAACTCCAACATAGTCCTCTGCACTTCTCTGTCACCAGACTTGTCGCTGTCAAATCGCTTCGTTCCGATGGCGTCCAACTCGTCAATGAAGATGATCGCAGGGGCCTTCTCCTTGGCCAGCTCGAACGCGTCTCTGACCAACTTGGCACCGTCACCAATGTACATCTGTACGAGGGCAGGTCCGGCAAGCTTCAAGTAGCAGGCGTTGGTCTGTGCGGCACAAGCTCGAGCGAGCAGTGTCTTACCGGTACCGGGCGGTCCGTACATCAGACATCCCTTGGGTGGCGTGATACCGAGCGTCTTGAATTTGTCGGCCTGTTGCATGGGCAATACGCTGAGCAGAGAATGGAGATCATTCGGTGTGAGCAACGATTGTGATGGAATGAATGTCTTGACAAGCCTAGCCTATCGAGCACTCACATGGCCTCCACCAGCTCCTCGATCTGCTTGTCCAGTCCACCAATATCGGTGTAGGTCTCCGTCGGTCTCTCGTCGACCTCCATAGCCTTTACTCTCGCATCGTACTCTGTTATACAGAACGACAACATGCATGAGCTGAAGCTGCGCGCGCAATGTGATAGATAAGCAGTGGGAAGCTTACCCGCAGGAAGTTTGTCGAGAATCAGGTACGAGTCCTTGTTCACACCGATTAGATCACCAGGACGCAGTTGCTCGTGCGGTACAAGACCAATGATAGGCAAGAAGACAGTCTGTGAAGATCAAGAGGTGAGCTAGGCTGACCAAAGCTGGTGTAGACCAAGGAGTTGCACGCACTTGTCTCGTGGAAGTCTTGATGACGGCGCACTTTGACTTCTTGGCGGTCTGTTCGTTGTGTGTAGCTCCTTCCTGTTCCTCCGCATCGACATCGAGGACCTGAACCAGGAGCATTTCGGAAAAGACATTTACGTCAGTTCCCTCTTTCCTTTTCTGTTGTTGCCTTATCGATCTGTTTCTTCAACAATCGGACGCCCCGTTGCCTTGCGCGGTTGACACGGTCCAATTTGACTTTGCGTGTTGCACTCACCTCGACGACCTTTGATACGAGATACGGTAACACTTTGTTCTGCTTGATCTTGGTCATGTTGTCCCCGATCTTGTCCGTCATCTGCTCCCTCTCGTGAGCGAGTCGTAAAGACTCTTGCCTCATCATCTTGATTTCGGTGTCAATCATTCGAACTTGCATCTTGATCTCGGCGGGCTCGGCCTGATGACAATCGCCATGTGGATCGCGCCACGTTCTCACTTGATCAGCTTTTGAGCACCAGGTGAACGTAACAGTGACTGCTGATCGCTTGGGCAGAGAGCAGGGCTCACCTTCAGTACATGCTCTGGAACATCATCAAGCGGGTCTTCCTTAGGCTTCTCTTCTTCCATCTTGACATCCTCTGAGGGAGGGTTGCCATCCGCAGCAGCAGCAGAGGAAGCAGCGTCACCCGGTAGAGCAGCTTGCTCCTGGTTCTCGGCGGCGTTCGAGTCGATAGGCTGAGCGACAGTCTCTTCTGGCTTGTTGTCGCCTTCGTTGTTGCCGTTCCCAGGGGGAGGGGGAGGATCTTGAGCAGGAGCTGACATATTGTCTGGGCGCGGCACGGTGTATGAAGAGTTAATGGAAAGGGTGGGTATGGGAGAGTTGATCAGCTGGAAGTTGAGGCCGTATTGCTGACTTGTTGGATCATACATAGATAGGTCGATTGATGAACTACCGCAGCTGTAGGCTGTCGTCGCGATTCGTCAGCGAGGGTGAAGCGTTGAAGCGCGATGTCATTGAGAAGAGGGTTTGATCCCGCTTCTACACGTGGGGACCATGCTAGCATCTTCTGGACAAGTCGTGATGTCAGCACTTCGATGCTTAATGAGCTCATAGGTGTGAGGCAAGGTTAGTCAACCGTAGCTGTCGCTGTAGCTGTAGCTGTAGCTGTAGCTGTAGCTCTAGCTGTAGCTGGCGAGGTTGACGTTGTGAGATCCTGTACCCAAATCAAGAGAAGCCTGCCTACGTGGAGTGCTAGTCCTCAGCAACAACGCATCACAGCAAAGACCGCACGCGTAAACGCACGAATCAGGCCTTACAACGAAGTACACAATCCTACAGCGACGATCGTGTAAGGACAGACCCGGACATCTCGCTTGGGGTCACACGATCATCTTTCGGCACCACCACAAGATGCACTTCTCGACTCGGAACGCGTTCTACCTCCGAGCCTCGAACTATCGAGTGGTCCCTCTGTTCTTGTACCTCGACGAACGTCATGTGAGTCGAAAGGAATATATACAGACTATAAGTTCATCAGCTTAGGATATGCTGGTCTGGTTCGAGCGACTGTGCAATGACCGTCATCACTGACTTACCTACCCTGTCTTGAACGCTCGACTTCAGGTTGACTGGATGTCGGAGAGAGTATTGCATCTCGTCATAGCTGCTCTCCAGCCCAAGTAAGCATCGCATCGCCTCCCCCCTCTCTCGTTTGACTGAACTTATCCGACTAAGATGGCGACTGATTGCATGTATAATTGCCATGCAGGATGTCAGAGCTGCTATATACAGATCGATTCCAGAAGAAGCACAAGGTGCATGTCGAACGAGGGGGTGAGCTCCATCAGCTACCTGACTAGCTCTTCTCGTCGATGACATAGCTGAACATGCGATCTTCAACATGTAGAGGGTTATCAGTACTGTTACTTTTTGCGGACGACGACCAGGACGGAGGTTGTGCTTCTCAAGGTTAGTCGCGTTATCCGAGGAAATGAACAAATAAAAACCAAAAGGGAGGAGGAGCCTTGTAGATGTCCTTGCAAAATGAGCATCGCTGATTGAGAGATGACCTTCGTCTCACAGGAGAAATCGTTCGGTCTTCGACCTCCTACTCCCCCTCCTCCAATAGAGACGATCCCGGAAATCTCCTCCCGATCCTCGAAGCGCAAGTCATCGTCATCGTCATCGTCATCGATGCAGTCCAACCGTAATCCGAAATCTCGACGTGCTTCGTCCAGACCTCGATCCGTCACCGCCCAGCCACAACAAGACTATACTGGCGCTGGCGCTGGCGATTCTCCACCTCTTCGAGCTATGGCAGGCGCGGGCAGCGGACAGCCTCCTCTGTTCGATGATCCTGGATTAGATGATGGGGAAATACGGGTGAAAGATGAGCCTGTGGATTTTGAGGGGTTACCGCCTACTGAGGCGGCGGTGGAGGAGATTCAGGAAGAAACGAATATCAAAGATTGGAAGCCTGATGTCGATGTATCATACAAGGGTGAGTACGAGGAAACTCGTTCTAATTCTTGCGGAGATCCGTCTATGCATATACTAAGGCGCAACCAGTGCGACAGCGTGCATTTCTGGTGGGATTATCGGCCACCAAGTAAGAATGAATGCTAAAATCGCTTTGTATTCGTGTTTTCTTCTTCTTCTTCTCGTAGGCTTCGGCACATCCTCTGTCCAGCTCGTTCTCATCATAGAACCATACCCTCCTCTCCCGCCATCCCAATACGCGCCTCCCTCCTCTCGTCTCTCCTCGCGCTCATCCTCCATCGCGTCTTCGCGATCCAAGTCCCGCTCAAGATCGAAGCAAGGTACGAATGCCATCCGGTATTCTTCCACCTCGCTTTCCGTTGCACCTGGTACTCACGGCAGGGGGCAGAGCGGCGCTGCAGCGCCGAATATGCGGAATGCAAGTCGGTCTGTATCCGCAGTGCCTAATTCCCGGAGGGGCGGTACGACCACTGGCTCTGTCACACCTTTTGGCGATAATGATGATCGCTCGACGCCCGCTCCTGGTAGCGGCAGTAGTAGTAGTGGTCGAAGACGGATGAGTCAAACACCTCTGTTCATGCCGCGCGATACACCATTCGAGGACGACGAGGAGGACGAAGAAGCGCACGAGGCGTACGAAGAAGCCCTTCGACAAGGCCGAGCGAGCCTACCCTCGATCTCACGCCCGGCAGGCAGCGTCCCGCCAGGCGGAAGTAAGAAGAAAAGGGCGAATACGTACGAAGACGAGTACGAGGACGAAGATCTCGATGATGTGCCGGAGAGTATAATGGACATAGGAGATAGACTGGTCAGGAATAGTCAGATTGAGGAAGGGGTCGTACGTGTCCAGGGCGGATGGGAAGAGAGGGGCGAGGGAGAAGAGAGCGCTGTCATGGGTAAAGAGGAGCCGGGAGATTAAGCGTGGGCGGGTGGATGGATCACCGTTGGTCGACCTGGCTACTCTCTATACTGTATAGTTCTATATGGCATGGTATGATTCGATTATAGCACCTTGTAGCTGTATGTCATCATCATAATAATCTACGGCACTAATCTTTGCTGCGGCATCGCGACCGACCTGGTGTCCTGTGCGTTAATGTCCAATCCAACAAACCAAGACGCGTAACAAACAATATGATAGTCGCAAAATCTGATATTGTGCTATGTTGAAACGATTTCATTCATGCACACGTGTCTATCTACCTCCTCCCTCTCCTCTGTTCTCCTCCTCAACCCGACAAGACAAAGTCCGCTCTCGCTCCGGGGTATGAAATCTGGAACAGGGAACAATATGAACGATGAACAGATCATAGGCCTGAATGACTTGACTACCTTCTTCTTCTTCGATTTATTTCTCGTTCTCCTCTTACTTCTGGTCGACTACTGCTATGCCTTTTTTTGGCTTCTTCTGCTTCTTCTGCTTCTTCTGCTACAATTACCACTCTTACCACCCTCAACATGCTGCAAACCCCTCGTTGAGACGAGAAAAAGAGAAAACGGGAGATGAGAACCTAGAAAGATGAAGAAGGACATGGGACATGCTACAGGATAATGATGCGGGTATCGGTATCGTACTATCGAATCGAACTGGACCCAATGAAGAGCGGGGGTTGGCGAGGAGGAAAGTTTCTAGGAAAAGGGAAGCAGACCTGTATGAGGCTGTAAGAGGTTGTGATTGGGTTTGATGCTTCGAGGAATATGCTAGGGAAGGAAGAAGGCACAGGAAAGGAACAAGAACAAGAGAAGCCAATATGAAGAAGATCTATATGGGGGAAAGTGAGGAAAAAGAGAAGACCGAAACAAAAGCCACATTTCCGCCAAACCAGCCCAAGGACAGAAGCGACGATAGGCGGAATCGCGTGTATGTGTATATCCCGTCGACAGGTTGGTTTGTGTCCCGAGTCGAGCGACTCCCTTTTCGAACGCCAATAAAGCCCTTGTCATTGCCACGATCGGCCCTATCCTCTCATTCGGTCCACATATCGCCCTCGCCGCGTCGTAGCTTCGAAAATCCGTGGCGTGACGACGAGTCGACCTAGTTGTCCTCCTCGTACAGCTTCTCCATCCACTTCTTGGCGATCCGATAATCCTTCTTACAGGACGTCAAGAGGTTCTTGATCCGTTTCAGCGCTTCGGCCGATTCGAGCTCAATGCCAGCCTCCTCGTCCCGCTTGTTACCGTAGTGCTGCATCTTCTCGCACGAGGCTTGGACTTTGATGATACCGAGAGCTGCAGAAGATCCCTTGAGGAAATGGCCCAGAGAGGAGAGCTTGGCTAGGTCCTCAGCGACGCTGTATTTGATGCGGGTTTGGTATAGGTGGACAAGGCGAGGGGCGAGAAGAGACGAGGGGATTGTGGTAAGTGAGAGCCGTTCGATCGATGGATGAGAGGCGTCCGTGACGTTTTCATCCCGTGACGACAAGAGAGTAAGGATGTGGACGGATGCAATATAGTGGCAATGCATCAGTCAGCGAGTGGGTCTCAAGCAAGGCCCTTGCAAATATTCGTAAAGGTAGCCAAGTCGCATTGAGTCCTCCTCGAAGATTGACTCGGCCATGCGGAGCTGCAACTGCAACCCCGACTCTGACTCTGACTCTGACTCCCATCGAGCAAGGGACACTCACATGGCATCCTCCATCTCGGTGAACGTAGCTTCGGCCTGCTCAAAGTAACCCCAGACGATACCCCTAGAGAAAGCGTGTTTGTCCCCATCTTCGTCATCGTCGCCGTCGTCCTCGTCCATGTCCATGATTTGCTGGAAAGTCTCCATGTCGATGACCTCTTCTTGAGGCTGTGATGCGCCGTAAGGATGTGACGTCGAAATGCGCGCGAGGCGTAGGCGTACCGATCGCAACAACGAGTGTCGAGGTCCGGTGATCAGCGGTCCGGACCGTGTGGTGCACCGATGATAGGTAGTTGGTTGGATTGGAGTAGAGCGGAAAGGAGAACATTTGTTCACGATGCGTCAGCTTCTGATGCCCGGTCGAGCAGATACAACCCTTTGAGTCCATCACGCGAACGTTGCTGAGGGATGTGAATTTCGAATGATGTGTGATCGAACAGATCATCTGACCAGGAGCGATCAAAGCTCAGGAAGCAAGGTTCAACGCACCACTGAATCTACCGAAGGGTCCTCGTCGTCATCGTTCTCAGCAGGTACATCATCCTTCTTCTCTCCCCTGGCTATCAGTTCCTTGTCCTTCAAGTCTTGGGGATCGGAAGTCGACAGTCCAGGCCCGCCGGCAGAGGCGGCCGATTCGCTCTCTACATGCGCCGTCTTGATGGCATCAGAAGACGAGGCTGAGGCTGAGGCGGAAGCAGCAGGTGCTGGCTCAGAAGGGGACGAAGTGCTCGTCTTTTGGTCTTTAATGGTGTCCGACATTGTTGTGTAGTGATGTTGGCGAGGTAATCGGTCGATTCGAGTAATCCAATTGATCAGTCTATGCGATATCTATGCTGTTCAGATTTGATGATGAGAGTAAAAGATCCGTGTTGACCAGCGTGGACGCGTGCGCGCGGAGTCAATCAGCCGGCGTGTGCGTTGCGTGACGTATCGTGAATTGAATCGGGGCGGAGGGCGAACCAAATCGAAGTCGAAGCAATGCAAAGCAAAGCAAAGCAAACCGAATCGAGTGAAGTCGGTTGAGATGCAGCGATAGTGATGGCGATGAAGAAGGGAGGAGCTATACACTAGCCCGTATACGCTGGCCGTCTAGTGGCGTGATGTGATATAAAGGAAGGAGTAAGGAGAGTGAGCGAGTGAGCGAGTATGAGGCAAATGAC
Source organism: Kwoniella heveanensis BCC8398 (assembly GCA_000507405.3). Taxonomy (NCBI): domain Eukaryota; kingdom Fungi; phylum Basidiomycota; class Tremellomycetes; order Tremellales; family Cryptococcaceae; genus Kwoniella; species Kwoniella heveanensis. Next base: position 161,428 of record KI669513.1, on the reverse strand, counting down.
TCGGACGGAAGCAAGCGAGCTGATCAACTGATGATGTGTGTTTTTGTGGTTTGTGTTTTGTGTTTGAATTGATTGCTTTAGGCTTCCAGTTGTACTCGCAGTTGCTCGTATTTTTTCTGTGCTGGCAAATGATGCGATTCGGCCTAGTGTGTAATCAACTCTGCAGCTACTGCAGCTCATGCATGCATCCAACCAAGAAGTTTGGGACTTTGGACATGAGCATCGGGTGTAGAGTCGGGAGTGGGAGTGGTAGTGGGAGTGAGAGACACGATGCCTGAGCATGAGCTCTTGGGCTTTGACGCAACGGATTCAGGGTAAAACTGAGCCATCTCCCCTGGCCTGGCTAAATCAACGTCACCGTACGGTGGGTCTCCCTGCTGCTGCTGCTGCTGTCGCTGTTTGGCGGTATCCAGGGTATTGTTTTTTTAAAGCGTAATTTATTCTACCACGACTGGTCGGCGTGGTTTTTACAGTGCTTGCGATCCATCCGATCCGATCGATCTTGCTTCCATCCCTCTCCTCCTGCTCCGGCCGAGAGAAGAATTCGGTACATAGCACGCTGAAAGCGAGACGAAAGGTGAAAGAATTAAGACCGTCCTTAGCTTGCTTGCCACACGTCTCGGTTTTTTTTTTTTGGTTTGCTTCACCGCCGGCTGGCACGGCACGAGCTGGCTCTTAGTTACCCTCCCGCGCCAAAAAAAAATTAAGCCTAAGCGTCATTGTTAGTCAGAGAAGGTGAAAGGTACCGTACCGTACGTAAAAACTTAGCGATCGGTCGTCCTGGTTGGTGGATTGCCCGACTGCGTGCCTCTTCGCGTGCCTGATATGGGTTGTAGCTAGGTGCTGCGCGAAACCGAACCACCGATATGGCCGATATTTTGTCGTTTCTTGTAGATACGTGGTGGTGACGAACCTCTGTTGAGTCACTGTACGTTGGAGAGTTGGAGGTTCTCTGGTACGTGATGATGCGAGGGCATGTACACTCGACCGGTAGGTGATACACATGAGCGCTTATACATCTATTCCATCTATCTATCTACAACGCACCGCAACGCGTCTCAAATCGTCACCATTAGATACTACGCCGTGATAAGCATACCAACCCGTTCGTTGCGTATCACGAGGCCCGGACGGCTGAGATGATCGTATACTACTAGGAGTATATTGCGAAGCTAGCCCCCGTAGGCTCAATCCAGATCCGAGTGCTCCTCACCGCTCGTCGTCGCTGAGCTCTCTGCTCCATCGCTTCCTGTGGCAATCACTGTCGGCATCACGTGAGCAATATCGGCACCTCCTGCAGCACGCTTGAACAGCCGTTCTTCGCGGCCCACTTGTCTCTCGCCCAGTGCACGCCATCGAGTCTCTTCCTCTGCTCGAAGTTTCAGACTCGTTTCTAACAAAGCGGGCCAGTATGTGTCGTGGTCGTAGGGAATCTGAGCGCATGGGCATGACAGTCAGCTTTGTCCGTCCACTTCTGGGTCGATACGAAGCTGGTCGGAGGTACAGAAGACGCCGGCCACCCGAACTGACGGGGAGACAGCACAAAGGAACCGAGGCCCCTCGGGTCCCGTACTCACATCCAGATCGCCACCAGCTTCTCTCAACACCTGACCCGCATCCGCATACCCGTCTTTGATCACCTCCTTCCCCTCCGACGACCCAATCTTGACTTTTTGTTTCGTGACCGGGTCAACGAATGGCCACATCAGGTTGACAAAGCCCTTTACTATCCAGGGCATATCTTGGAAGATGCACACGCCCAAGGACTCGGGATAATATGCCGATAAGATGTGAATCGTTTGGCGAGCAGCCTATCTCGCGAAGTCAGTGTCGCACGAACGGGCACAGTGGATCGGGACGGGCGTTCAAGAACACGATTCACTCCGCTGAGAATATTTTTCATTTGCTTTGCACAGAGAGCCGTCTTTAGGATAGAGGAGGATAGTTGAAGGGCTGCGCCAGACAGTAGCTCACTGAGATACTCGTCGGCGGGCCCTGTCTTTTACCGCTAAAGTTGAACACGACGAGTGTATCTCTGGATATGAACGGACGCCCCACACATATGAAGAGTCAGTCAGAATGAGTGATCTCAATAAGCTCAGCGACGTCAGAAGAATCGATGACTCACGTCACACCGGCAGGCATAAGGTCGTAAGCTCGCTCGAGCATGAAGATCTACATTTGGATGAAGCCACATGTTTAGTCGATTGTGCGCACATCCAATACTACACAGGACCTGAGCCGACTCACACCATGGACGACACGGCGTTGTTCCAGCGGCGTCGAATTTCGAGAAGGGAAGAAATATATGATAGGCTGGTTGTGTTTCGAGAAACCCATGACGATGTTCTTTCCTGTCCTGGCCTGTATGCGTATCAGGAGGTTCCAGAAGACGGTCCAGTCTCGTTAGTTGAGTTGCGGGGTACTTCAATGTTTTGATATGATCGATGCACGGCCGCACCCCCACTCACCTCCGCCGCGCAGTCTTGAGCCATGTATTCCAAGTCATCTACCCGCTCCGTCCGACGCCAGACGAGGCATGCCTCGAGCCGTGTTATCGTCGCATCTATATCACCTTTGGTGCCTGCGGAAGCATTCACACGCCGAACGCCAGTAGTATGTCAGCGGCTCCCGTGGGAGGGTAGATGACAGCGATCCCGATGAGAGTGCTTCAGGGCTCCAGAGCATTGCGCTTGCGACTGCCTGACTGACCTTTCAGAAACCTTTTGAAGACCAGCAGAGTCCTTTATAAGTGCCAAGTTCCCTTGTGAGAGTCGTAATAACATACATTCGTCTCACCTAAAAAACGTTTCTTGCGACTGTCAAAATATTAGCAAGATAAACTGGCTCATCTCTCCTTCGCATATGAGGCAGTTTGATGATCTGTCGTCCATCCTCACCAGAAACATCATCTCCCTATCTGTTAATCCAGACTTCTCCTTCTCACCCTCTCGCACAGGCAGCACATAGCCTGGTCCTCCGAAGTGAGCTTTGAGCACATCCAGACTTGACTTGTCTTTCTCGGGCAGCTCTGGTAAACGGGATATTGTTGCTGACTGGTCACCCGCCGAAGGGGAGAAGAGGGCTGTGGTAAATGTCGAGGGCATCTCGTGTCAAACCTCGATCGAAGCTTGGCTGAGTCGCGAGTCAAGAGGATATTTCGCTGCATTAGACCATGAACTGTAATCAGTCAGTGGAACCAAGGTTTATCTTTCATCACGATTGCTCCTCAGGTTGACTAACTCTACAGATTCACTCTTTCGCGACTCGCTTGGACCTTGTCGTGCCAGGAACGCCGAGATCACCTTGTCCGAAGTCGAGGCAGCGCGCGCCTGTGTTTGCCCCTCGCATGCAAAACAAGGCGCGTGCAATGAAAGCTACCTTATTTTGGACGACTGGCACGTGGCGTTGGCGTTGCACCGTCTGTCGCGCCGGTGGCCATGGAAAATGCAACGAGATTATAGAAAGTTCCAGTCACCTCTTCCTCTGCCTAGCGTGTCCACCACCATACGGCTCATGTCTCGGTCCGTGTCACTACACCAACCCATTAGCTGACATATTTCTTAACTCCATCTTCCTTCTTTCTGTCTTTGACCTTTCTCTTCATCTCTTTCTTCTTCAACCAAAAGACAGCTACGATACAGTAGACTATATACCACCTGCATTTCACTTTTCATATGTGAGTTGTCGATATCTTCCCTCTTGGCACAATCATACTTAAAGACGCCTGACCACAGGTCGCTAACGTCTGCCTTTCAACACAGATACTATCATCCAACATGTCTGGCAACTCTGAAACCTTTGGCTTCCAGGCTGAGATCTCTCAGCTTCTCGACCTTATCATCAACACCTTCTACTCCAACAAGGAGATTTTCCTCCGAGAGTTGATCTCCAATTGTTCCGATGCTCTCGACAAGATCCGATATGCCGCCCTCACCGACCCTTCTCAACTCGACTCTGAGAAGGACCTTTACATCCGAATCACCCCCAACAAGGAGGAGGGTACCCTTACCATCCGGGATACCGGTATCGGTATGACCAAGGCCGACCTCGTCAACAACCTTGGTACGATCGCCAAGTCCGGTACCAAGGCTTTCATGGAGGCTCTTTCATCCGGAGCTGACATTAGCATGATTGGTGAGTGGCGATATGATCTGTCTCTGTTTAGATCGAAAATTTGCTGACGTGCTCCGACGTTTGTAGGTCAATTCGGTGTCGGTTTCTACTCTTCTTACCTCGTCGCTGAGCGAGTACAGGTCACCACTAAGCACAACGATGACGAGCAGTACATCTGGGAGTCTGCTGCTGGTGGTACCTTCACCATCACCGAGGACACCGACGGTCCCCGACTTGGCCGAGGTACCTCCATGAAGCTCTTCATCAAGGAGGACCTCAAGGAGTACCTCGAGGAGAAGCGAATTCGAGAGATCGTAAAGAAGCACTCCGAGTTCATCTCCTACCCCATCCAGCTCGTCGTCACCAAGGAGACCGAGAAGGAGGTTGAGGACGACGAGGAGGTCAAGGAGGGAGAATCCAAGATCGAGGAGGTCGAAGACGAAGACGCCGCTAAGAAGACCAAGAAGACCAAGAAGGTCAAGGAGACCACCACCGAGAACGAGGAATTGAACAAGCAAAAGCCTATCTGGACCCGGTAAGTTTGCAGCTCGCGCAAGTCGTGTCAGTTGGGGTACAGTACGCTGACCAGGCTCCTGTGGCTATACAGAAACCCCTCAGACGTAACGCAAGAGGAGTACGCTTCCTTCTACAAGTCCATCAGCAACGACTGGGAGGACCACCTTGCCGTCAAGCACTTCTCCGTTGAGGGTCAACTCGAGTTCAAGGCTATGCTTTACATCCCCAAGCGAGCTCCCTTCGACCTCTTCGAGACCAAGAAGAAGCGACACAACATCAAGCTCTACGTACGACGAGTCTTCATCTCTGAGGATAACGAGGACCTCATCCCCGAGTACCTTAACTTCATCGTTGGTGTCGTTGACGTGAGTATCATGAGCATCCTCCTATTCTAGCTGATTTCTTCGCTCATTGAGATCATTGCTGACCATGATCATCTTCATATCTTAGTCCGAGGACCTTCCCCTTAACATCTCCCGAGAGACCCTCCAGCAGAACAAGATCCTCAAGGTCGTCCGAAAGAACCTCGTCAAAAAGGCTCTCGACCTTATCTCCGAGGTCGCCGAGGACAAGGAGAACTTCGACAAGTTCTACACCGCCTTCTCCAAGAACCTCAAACTCGGTATCCACGAGGACGCCACCAACCGAAGCAAGATCGCCGAGTTCCTTCGATTCCACTCCACCAAGTCTGTTGACGAGATGACCTCGTTCAAGGACTACATCACCCGAATGCCCGAGGTCCAGAAGTCCATCTACTACCTTACCGGTGAATCACTCGACGCCGTCAAGGACTCACCCTTCCTTGAAGTCCTCAAGAAGAAGGGCTTCGAGGTCCTTCTCCTTGTCGACCCCATTGACGAGTACGCCGTCACTCAGCTCAAGGAGTTCGACGGCAAGAAGCTCGTCTGTGTCTCTAAGGAGGGACTCGAGCTCGAGGAGACCCCTGAGGAGAAGGAGGCCCGAGAGAAGGAGGCGAAGGAGTTCGAGGGTCTCTGCTCCGCTATCAAGGAGAACCTCGGTGACAAGGTTGAGAAAGTTGTCGTCTCCAACCGAATCTCCGATTCACCTTGTGTCCTCGTCACCGGTCAATTCGGCTGGTCCTCCAACATGGAGCGGATCATGAAGGCTCAGGCCCTTCGAGACTCCTCAATGTCATCATACATGGCTTCCAAGAAGACCATGGAGCTCAACCCCGCCCACCCCATCATCAAGGAGCTTAAGTCCCGAGTCGCCGAGGACAAGTCTGACAAGACCGTCCGAGACCTCACCTACTTGCTCTTCGAGACCGCCCTCCTCACCTCCGGTTTCACCCTCACCGCCCCTCAGGACTTCGCCGCCCGAATCAACCGAATGATCGCCCTTGGTCTTTCCATCGACGCGGACGCCGAGCCTGAGGCTCCCGCTGCCGCCAACGAGGACGCTCCCGCCCTCGAGGAGGCCGGTGGTTCCATGGAGGAGGTCGACTAAACGTGGAGTAGAGTAGAAGGAGTTGTCGTATAGAGTGAGATTACCAAAACCTAACGATGTCTGGTTAAAAGACGTCGACGGGGAAGAGTGAAGATAAAGTCTGGAAGAAGTCGTAGTGTATACATTACATAGCATTTCATCAATCTCGTTTCGTTTCGTCTGGTCTATTTACATATCCCTTTATCGTTTCTTCGTGGCATCATATATATATTATATTATATGCATGAGGGATATACGGCTCATAAAATCAAGTCTTGTTAATGGATGGTACAGCGCAAGCACAGCACATCAACGAGCGGAGACTGAGTGGATCGGCATTCACTCCAACGGAATAACACATTCTTTCATGTTACTTCCGAGTCAGCCAGCTTTTCGGTCCGCCTGACCACGTACTGCTCGACTACACAAGTCGCAGACTTCACACACTTTACACGTAAGACGGGATCGGTCTGGACTGGACACTCTCTACGCTTCTATTCTCTATACACATCTCACCTCATCCCAGCAGACTACTAATACAAGAGAAGGGAGGAAGAAGGGAAAGTTACTTCTCCGCTCACAGGTTTATACTGTACGAGTACATGAATTGCGGTATCGGTCGAGTAATGACAAGTGACCCAGCCCGGCACGGTCCAACATTTGTCCATCGGCCAAGGCAATCCTGATCTAGGTTCATCAAGCTCATGACGACGTACGTCTGAATAGCTTACCGAACGAGCTTGCCATCTTACTTGACCCAGACCCCGACCCTGATGCAGACCCAGGTCCGGATCCGCTATTCGGAGGGGAAACGGAAGCCAAATCTTTTGGCGGTAAGTTTGGCGGCGGTGCTAAACCCGGACCAGGCTGGGGCGAAGCTCGAGCTGATGTTGGTAGGGGTGACTGCGTTATCGGACGACCACCGCCGATGCCGCCCGGTGTTAAGCTATTGCTGTTGCTATTGCTTTGGCCCTTGCTCGAAGCGCGCAAGGTTTCTCTCCTGCCGGGTTTGAGATCTGGCAGTTCGATTGTGGACAAGTATATCGCTATGTTGGGTGGCGGTGTCCATCTCTTGCCGCCTGAAGAAGGTTGCCGTTGCACTTGTACGGGCCTGTACGAAATAAACATATAACTTGGTTAGTAGGGAGCGGTGACTGGAGTGCATATTGCTCCGAAGATGGTTGACACTCACTGAGGTGGTTCATCATCCAGCTTGATCACCTTCGGGCCCGGTCGTCGGCCGTTCGAGCTGACTGGTCTGGGCGGTACGAACACTTCTTCCTCGATCACATACTGTTTGAGATCCGCCATACCTTCGCGATGCCTGAACCTGTACATTCGTGTCCCGCATAATGCCAAAATTGGAAGAGGCATCCGACAGTCAGCGATCTCTTTCGAACAGCCCCGGCCTTGAACCTTTAAGCACAGATCATGGGCGAACGGCCCCCCTCACGATGGAGTTCTGGCTCACCTGGTAACGCCCAGTGATACTTCGAGAGCTCTCTGCGAAGCCTCGGCGATTCTTGTGCGGATAACAATGAACAGGACGTGAGTGTCCTAAGACGGGGCAAAAGTGTTCAGAAGTGCACTACATGCGATTGCACGGGTGATTATTGCCCATCGGGAGGCGTAGATACTCACCTCAAGCAGATTGATAGCCCGTGCGATGTGATCATCGATGTTCGAAGTCATGGACACCATAATCTCGTTGGGATTCTCCTGGGAGCAGATGGATGTGAGATCGTCAGCATTCCAGGAGACTGTTAGCTCGTCAAGGGGACTTGTACCGAAAGAAAATGCATGGTCCACTCACCGGCTCGAAATCGTCCTCACTGATCACTCTCTCCGGTCGAGCGGGTACAGGTGGAACTGGGGACTCCTTGGTCGATGCGCTGGGGGCATCCTTCGTTATTTTCCCTCCCGACGACGTGCGTGAAGGACCGCCTCTATCGTCCGCCGCATCAAGAAGGCACACTAAGCTGGATCAGATCGATTCGAATCAGCTGTTTTTCTGCATTTCGTTTCGTCCGAGCAGCTTATCAGCCAGCACACCTCGTCACGAGCAGCGTCTCCAGTCCGCGAAGGTCCTTGATCTCGTCTGGAAATCGTTCGATATTGTAATGCAGAATCTGTAGTCGAGCAGGTCCTTTGCTGCTAGCTTCTCGCGCACTAGCGAAGATTCTGTTTGTCAGCTTAAGGACGCGGATAAGTCAGGCGTAAGTAGCTGTCACTCACAGACATATCTCGACTTTCGGATCCGGCTTTCGATCAAGGGAACAGATGTAGTCTTTACCGTACACCTCGCGTGACCACCTGTATTTGTTGCTAAACGTGTACATTAGCAGACTTCAAGATAGCACAGAGGCATGGAGAAGGCGAGGAATGAATGCAATTTGAATATCTCTCACCCTTCGAACTCGAATGACCACTCCTGTACACAAGTCTTAGCACCAGCAAGGGAAAGTCTGCCGCATGGATGCACTCACAAAGTTTCTGAACGCATGTGATCACCTATCAGCTGAGGTCTGTGGGTGATCTACGACACAGCCGGTGTGAACTTACATTCGTCCTGTAAATTCGAATGGTATGTCCTCATCAGGCCCATGGAGCTGTAATCTCCGCTTCTTCGCTTTCTCGGTTGTATACCCGGTGGAAGCGAGCTTAGCAGCTGTCAATCCGTCTATAACAAAAAGTATTAGGGTTAGTCGTTGAGCTGTAGCGAGTTGTATCGGCACTCTTTGGCACTGTTTAAGCTCACCAAAGACGACCGAGGAGTACGCCTCATCCTCTGTTCTCTCTTTCACTCTGACATACCTCGGCTCGACGCTGCCAGCTGCTGCGCCGGTCACTGGAGGACCATACGACTCGAACAGATCGGTGCGGTTGAGATCTTCCTTGTTGGGTGCGAGGGTGAGCGTGTAGCATGAGCTATCTCGAAGGGACATGACGGTGACTTGTTGCGGATGAAGAGGGCGACATAGAAGAAGCAGAAAGTCTTATACGCCGGATGATTCATTTGTCGTTGCTGATGTTGTTACCATGCTATGCAATGTTCTGCACAGCACAGCTTAGGGAGTGAGTGATCTGCCTCCACCGCCGAGCCGAACCGTGCATTTTATGGCATTTACGTAACTTATCAGAGCGCAACTTTAACGCGTTGAACGAGCGTGTTCTTGTGATGGATATGACGATGATGATGATGGTTACGATGATGATGATGATGATGATGATGACCAAGATGATGATGAGGGTGCCACAACCTTGCACCTGAAGTTTCACTCAGGTTGATGCAATGGGTGATGGGACACAAGGTCGTTGACCTTCTTCCCTTGTACCGATAACCTAGACTTGTCTTTCCAACTCATTCCCCCGCAATCACAACCAAACAACAGGATAATTCAAAAGTGCAGCAGCCGCGGCTATCTTACACGCCGAACACGAACAGGCATCAGCAATAAAGCTTAATTGGGTCCAGCCCTTTCAGCTATAGCCAGGTTGTCAACCACGATTCATTCGTTTCTGCCTTGTCTGATCTCACACACTCAATCTTGTCGCCGTACTTACATATAGTGCATCGACCTATTTCACGGGGGTGATCGACACGGTATCATGCAATCATACGATAATACCTGATCCGGTTGTTTCGCTCTCTTGTCATGCTCCCCAGTGATGGCATCCATCACTCCCGACGACCATGCCTGACCCTTCTGTGACACCCGCGGCCTCGCCAAGCAAGACTTCACCGGTCGATCCGATACCACCTCGCTCGACCTCTCCGCCCTTACCGCCTCGTAAAAACGCTAATGGTCTTCCGCCCACATACCTTCGACATCTCAAACGCCTGCTTCGTCAATGGCTCGAACAGCAAGTCAAGCGGGATGACGAAGGCGGTCCACCGTTATCAAGGCGTACCGACCTGGCTGGCGGGCAAGACCGACTGTGGTCCGACGATCAGGTGAAAGCGCTCGAGAAAGCGTTGTGGGAAGGAGCGATCTTACCTCGTCGAATCGCACGAGACGGTGTGAAAGGTGGGAAAGGCTTGCTGGAGTTGGACTGGGCAGGGTGGAGTGAAGGCGTCCATAAACGTAAGGCTGCGTGGAGACATTATATCGATCAACAGCAAGCAGCTGAACAGGCCGAAGAGAAACTCAAGGCCGAGACTCTGGCGAAGGCAAAGTCAGGAGGAAGCAAAAGTCGGAAAGGCAGCGTTACTGAAGGCGATTCATTCGCGAAGGGGCGCTTGACTGTTCCTGGATCCCCGCTTCCGCCATTCTCCTCAACTTCGACCTCGACATCGACACCATCTAGGATCAACACTCGACCACCTTCTGTCGCATCAAGTTCAAAGTCCTCCACCCACACCCCAGAGGTACCGATGCATACACCTTCGCGCGCAAGAAAGGCAGACTCACAAGAGGAACGGAGTAGTGGGGAAGGCGGAGACGAGATTAGAGAATGGTGCAGGAAGATCAGCTCGTTGCCTGGATTCGAGAGACTATCTCTACCTAAAAAGGACGAGTGGGAAGTGGTCGAAGGTGAGTCATGCTATTACATTCCTCTCCTTCACGCACATCCTCATGATGGTGAGTGACTGACTGCACGCTAGATGATTTCCCGAAATATGGTACCATACAACGTGATCTTCCTGGAGCGTTCCCTCAAAGCTCGTCCAACGATTACTTCCGAAACTCAGAAGGGCAAGATCGACCTTACCTCACCGCGTCGTCATCCAAGACCCGGTTCTCAGATCTCGGCCTTCCGACACCTGTTTCCTTGCCAGAAACACCGAAAGTGGACACGGAGATGCTCAAGCCAGTTTTCTGTCTTTATTTTCCTCCTTCGGCCATTATTGACTCTGGTGTGAGCACAAGCACGTTACGGCTGAAACGGGATAACTCGCTGAGTGCCCGGTCAAATATCAGTGTAGACTCTAATGGTGTTGCAAATGGCAAGAAATGGTGGAGTGGATCAGGTGGTAGATGGAGTGAGATGACTATAGGCCCCGACCATCCGATGGAGCCGGAACCTGATCCAGAGGTCGAGTTCGTAGAGGGGAGGTACGTCCTGCCTTCCACTTCGAACGGACAAGGGTCATGGAGGCATTCCCTTTCGCGAAGACGAAGTAGGAAACGTAAAAGCGTTTTGGACTCTTTTGGGCGATCCCCAGACTCCTTCGCATCGGTGAATGACGAGAACACTGCAGTCTCCAGCGATACCGAGAATGAGGACTCAAAGGGTACTGAGACGGACGAGGCCAACAGCTCCACATGGTCAGGTACTCAGCGAGGATCGAAGAGCACGACCACGGATTCCTGGACTACAGTGATAGCTGGCTTAGACGATGACATGCCTCCAACAGAAGCCGGCGAAGGGATAACCGGGATAGTAGGCGGCACTGTCGTGATCCGAGGTGTGAAGAGGGAAGAAGACAGGAAAGCGTTGGAAAACATTTTACAGTTGCTGGTGAGTACGCGAACTCCACAGTCCGTTGCCACCAAATGGTACTCAGACTGATATGTTATCCTCAAATAACCACTTCCACAGATTTATACCGTTCACAGCATGATCATGGAGCTCGATCTGCTCGATACCTTCAGAGTTCCTCGAGAACCTGATGAACCGCCTCCTCCACCCAAACAAGCCCATGGAGCACTCTCAGTACCGCAATCGCCCTCAAAACCCCGTGGTTCGGCGGATCTATTGCGGAAGAACTCCTTGAAAGAAAGGGGAGATCGAACAAAAGGCTTCTTCCATCGGCTAGGGAAGGAATCGAGGACCGTCTGGGAGGGCTTGCTGGGAAAACGACGAGCCTCGGATTCGCATGAGAAAGGACCTCATATGCTCAGCTCCCCCACTGGTCATGACGACCACCGAGTCCAAGACTACGAAGCGAGACCGATAACACCTGTGACTGGCACCTTTCCTTCCGGGTCGAATGATCGCAGCTCTGCCCCTGCTTCTGTGGGGGACTCCTCAGCAGGTTTACCGGCGAAATCGCTCATTCCACACCCTACAGAACGGCATCTACAAATCCTGTCACGACTAGAGGATCAGATTCATTCGATTACACCCGGTCTCCTGTTACCTATGCCGCCTTTGCTGTTAAGGGTGAGGGAAGAAGACAGCCTACGCCGAGAGAGGGCAAAAAAAGAGATCAAGGAAGGGCGCCAGACGTTGGACGGCCTACCACGAAGCAGCCCATCCAAGCTCCTGTCGCCAACGTTCGGAGGTCACAGTCCGGATCCGGTACAGGGACGCGCACTGGCGTATCGGCTTGGGGGCGATGTAAGAGCTGGTCTTGGCGCGCTTTCAAGCGGCATCGATACCTTCGAGGGTTTTATACGACTACAGCGGCTCGAAACGCTCTATTGCACTGGGACGGAACTTGTCAATGATGAAGGTGAGAAGGAAACCCACATCTGTCAACGGCCGACGCCGTCAACGTATGTGTTCTGGGACGAGCTCCAGGACATATCGATTGAACAGTTGGTGAAAGAGGTGAAAGAAGAGTGCGAGGAAGCTCCAATGATCTGCTCAAGATCGGGGTGTACGGCCTCTCAGGGAGATCACCTTAGATGGTGGGTTCATGCGGGAAAGAAAGTGGGCCTAAAGGTCGAAACAGTCACGAATCAAGACTTTGAGGGAGACGATCTGGATGTCTGGACTAAATGTGAAGAATGCGATCATGCCTCGGAACCGAGGCTCATGACCGATATATCCAAGTAAGCTATGCCAAGGACGTGGTACATGCGTTGATCAAGCTCACACTAACATCGAATCCAGAGCGTACTCTTGGGGCAAGTTCATGGAATTGTGAGCAAAATCGTCAGCCAACTTCACTGAGCGATGAAAGGCTTCCAACGCTGATAGTCGATTGGGTGCTCTACAGACTTTTATATTCGGACAATCTTCGCCCCGCAAAGCTCTGCACCCATTCTTCTACGTCTCTCACTCGCGGCATTCGCATATCCAACCACATTATCTCACTCACCGTCCGACCAGTCTCTGTGTTGGATACGCGTCTACCGAAATTACAAGTAGGACCAAATGTGGCCAAGCGTAAATTGGGCAAGGAGCCTGTCACTGTTACGTTGGATGGATTGGTCAAAAAGGAGACAAGGAATGAGAGGGTTGAAGTGCTCAGGGATGAGGTAGAATTATATTTCCAAGTGGCGGCAAAACAATTGGATTCCGCGGTAAGTCTGAGCCCCTCAAATAGTCGATGAACATGCTCATATATGACTTGCGCTGGCGGACAGACCCGAATCGTGTCCGCGGCGGAGACCAAGCTCGACAAGGAGGATGAACCCTCGAAAGACCATCTTCCCTTACAAACGCTTTCAGCCGAGATCGCGAACGCAAAAGAAACCTTGCTCAAGCTTCTGGATTCCACACCACCTAGTCAATTGAACGACGTTCGTCGACAATTCACCCTGCAAATCAAGACGCTTTCACCAAAGATCGCAGCTGCCCATAGTAAAACTGGCGAAGATACGGCTGCCGAGAGTTTAGATTTGCCTACACCCGAATACGCATCCAGTGGTACAGTGTTCGCTCTTCCAGGTAGCGCCGTCCTGATCAGGGAAGACGAGCCTGCGTCTGTTATCGCTTATACACTATCGTGGGTACCGCATACATTGGTGGTCTAACTGCAAGCTCCTTAGCTGACAACCGAAATAACCGTTTAGATCCTTGGCATATTTCACCGAACTCGTTAACACTACCAAATCGGCACCGACTGCATCTGACGACGGCGGTACTCTGACTAAGTCGGACCAGCCAGTCAGTGCAACTTCCGCGTCCGATATATGGGTCATCGATGTCAGGCGGCGTGACACGCCTCGGGATTTGCTAAGCCTTCGTACGATCGCCAAGAAAAAATCCGAAGTCGCTGTTGGGCAATCATCGAAGCCACCGATGTCAATCTCGCTTGCTCCCAACGCGCCTTCTCTGGAGCTCTCGCTCGAACAGGTCGAAGGCAGGAGCCAGTCGTCGGATCGTCTGGGGGATATCGTCAAGAATATCAGTAAAGCCACCGCCCAAGATCCGGTGCTTGGTGTCAGCACGGGTATCGCTTCTGGAACGAGCACGAGTACGCTTAAATCACCGATCCTTGCCGAGTCTGATACCGATGCGATGCCTCGAGTGCGGTCTCCTCCAAGAGGTATGAAACGGCTTCTGAGTGATCCGGAAAAGTCTGCTCCTCCGAGTGCATTCCGGCCAGCTCCTACAAGAAGTGTGTCCAACACTGCCATCGCACCGGCCACACCTACTTCAAATTATCTCACAATTTCAACTTCAGCCGGTGGCGGTGGGGGATCAGCCCAAAAGGAAGGCTGGGGTTCTGTCACTTCGTCTTTCAGCAACTCGTTCAACCAGCTTCTGAAGATTGGTTCCGATGTCGGCGAGTCACTTGGCTCGATCCGCGTCAGGGGCACCGATCGATCCCTGTCTTCTTTGATTGGTCCAATGAGCATGATGGCTTCGACGGACAATTCGCTCACAGCACTCGACGACAGACCGCATATTCAGTTCACCTATACATTGGGCGATCGCTTGAAGCTGGGATGTACGGTGTACTATGCCACTGCGTTCGACTCGCTCAGAAGGAGATGTGCGATAGACAAGAGCATCATTACCAGCCTCAGCCGGACCAACGCGTGGGATGCTCAGGGCGGTAAGAGCAAGGCGGCGTTCTTCATGACTCAGGACAAGCGTTATATCGTCAAGGAACTGGTCAGTAAATGGAATGTAAGCGATACGTGAGTATACCCTTCTTTCGAGTGGAGACGATGAGATCAGCCGGCTGCGAGATCGGTAGCTGACATGGATAATGCTTGTTTTCAGACATGCACTGCTCGAGATTGCGCCGGCATATTTTGAGCACCTCGCGGGTACGCATAACAAGGCGACTTCATTAGCTAAGATTGTCGGATTCTATACTGGTAAGTTGTCACCGCCGTAAGAGCCATTACAGCTCGATCTTGAACTGGCCGTTAGACAAAAATGCTTATGTCCTTCGATTAACGTTTAGTACGCATTAACGACATGCAGACCGGCACGAAGCGTCAACTTGACTTGCTGGTCATGGAGAACCTGTTCTACAAGCAGACTATCACCAGAAGCTATGACCTGAAAGGTATCGGTGGGTAATCTCCGTGTGCAGCTGGCCAAGCTGTTTACAGGCTGATTTTGTCACTGTTGATAGAGGGAAGGAAGGTGACAAAAGTCAAGGCTGAGGGCGAGACCAAGGCCGATACGAAGGGCGAAGGGACGCTATTTGATGGTGAATGGCTTGAAGGGATGCAAAAAGGCTTGGTCTTGCTGCAACCGCGTGAGTCACCTATACTTTACACCATTCTGCGTGGTCGTCCGCTTACCAGTGACTACTGACTACCACCACGTAGACGCCAAGCGTATTCTAACGGAAGCGATCTCGCTCGACACGCGATTCCTCTCCTCACAGTCGATCATGGACTATTCTCTACTGCTCGGTCTAGACGAAGGCAAGCAGGAGCTAGTGGTGGGACTGGTCGACGCTATTGGCAGCTATAATCTGTTCAAAACAATCGAGAGTAGGGGAAAGATGGCTATTAACAGGGGCAAAGAAGTAACGATTGTGAGTCATGATTGATTTTACGAGGGCTTTTACTGGACGATTCCGGTAATTCCAGGAGTTCTCCGGCTGAAATGTTAGGCTGGGACGAGCGCGAATGTGAGCTCAGGAGGTTGACATCCCCTCAAACACGCAGATACCGCCTGACCAGTATCGTGAGAGGTTTGAGAATGCGCTGAAGCACTACTTCATCGTGAGTTGGCAGATGGCAATCTCTGACCTGTTCCTTGACGAAGTGTGCTGACGAGATCCGATCATTCGTCACGATAGGCCTGCCCCGACAAATGGTCAAAGATATCACGACGAGGGTCTTCCAGATACACTGGAGTACCTTCTGTTCTATGATTCTACCCTTTAGTAATGGCATGACATGTCCTGAGCTACTGCTCCATTCGTTTTTTTTTCCAGCTGAATGCTTGAAGTCAGCTAGCCATCGCACACACTCATTCATATTGTACGCATATACAATTGTACCCTATGTATATAGTCACTCTACATATCAATGATCACACTATCATGACAACTCAATGATCCCAATCTCATGCATACAGTTACAGTGCTTTATCGATGGAGCCTCGGAGAACGGAAAGGTATGACACGGTATTCGTTCTGGTCGGTTTCAGAGGCTCCTGTAGATTCGCATTCCGTTGGAACCAAATCCGAAATTCCGGTAGTTCCTGTTCTATTTCTCGTAAAGCTGTAGTGTAGACTACCGTTCTTTGTGTTCCGTTTCGCCAAGTTGCTCTAAGAGAATCGGATCGTTCTAATTACCCATCGTCTCCGACGCACACGAGCTAGACAACGAGTGAGATATACCAATCGCAAATCCCGGCAGTGTGGAAACCAGTTGGCAAGTACCAATCCGAACCTTGCCAGAACCAGAAGCGATCAGCACAACCAGGCATCGAGGCCAGGCCAGGCCGACCACAGTCATCGTCTCGAAGTCTTTCAGTACTCGGACGTGGACGTGAACCTTTGCTCTTCTATTCATTTGGGCCAAGGAGCTCGGTCCATACAGACGGATACGGACGAACAAAGACATAACAGCGCAACTCTCAGGGCGAGGACAGCGGAGTTTCGGTCCGGTACAGCTCGGGACTAGGACTAGAATTATTGGGATCAAATCAAGGAAAGGAATCAAGAGATCAGAGAGAAGATGGCCCCTGTCACGTTGCCGAACATCCTGATATATCTCTCTTCGCTGGTAAGGCCGAGGTTGCTGCGGCCGGACTTGAAAGTACCGAGTGAGTAACCTCTCGAGATCAAGCTGGAAATCAAGCTCGTTCAAGCGATCAAGCAATTGAGCAAAGAAGGTTGCGACCTAGCGTTGAGTGTCGCAGCCAGGTCAGCTTCTGCACTCGCTGCATATCCTCATGGATTGCGAGACGGCCGGGTTTTTAACACAGTAATCGCTCGCAGTACGATGGGCAACGCTTACATTTCTTCGCTTCTCTTCAGGTATCGCGCACATCGATTTTCAAGCACTACGGAGAGAAGGGTATAATGCTGTAGTGATAGACAAAGATAATTGCCTGGTGCGTGTTTTTGCTGTGTTGTCGCATAGCTCGCCCTGTCCCCTCGCTCCTGCTTCAAAGCGAAACCCTTTCGTTCCCCTTTTAGCGACCTGTAGTGTGCTTGATTGGAGAGCCTACACCCTCGTGAGATGCCATAGAGTGGTCGTAACCATGCTGATGACACGAGATGCGTCGAGCATAGACATTACCAAACAAAGACGATATATACCCTCCGCACCAAGTGAGTCGAGATCCCACCGTTCTTCCTTGCTGCTCTGCCAGATCAACCGTTCGCTATCTTTACCATTCGACAATGCCCACTCAGACGTCGCTGACAATTACCGCTGCTCTATCGATGATACGGTGTCACCCCATTTTAGACAGCATGGGACGACCTCCTGGAGACGTTTAGGCCTGGTCGGGTGCTCGTGGTTTCGAATTCTGCGGGAACGAAGAAGGATCCGGGAGGCATCGCTGTGAGTTGTGATAGCCTTCAACGTGATTGATTCCACTCTCCCGCACCTCCTGGTCCCTCATGGTCGACGTCGTCTTTGGGTAGAGCCGCCATCCTTCTCGGTTGCCATTTTCATCTCTTCTTGGTACCGTCGAGATATATAGCCAAAGCATGCGACTACGCTGACATCAAAATGATCACGATTTCGTATCCAGGCAGAGTCCGTCTCCCTCTCCCTGCGCGCGCCGGTACTCCTGCACAACCAGCCCAAACCAGGCTGTTCGCGCTCCATCGTGCAATACTTCACGGGCCAGCTAGGAGAGCCCACGACGCGGCGGAAAGAGATCCGCGAGTCTGCGAAACAGGTATGGCGCGAAGAGAAAGAGGACGAACAGGCGCTTTGGGCGCGATGGGAGGGCGAGGTGGATGGGCCATTGTTGGGTCAGTTGGGGGCGGATCTTCATCTGTCGAAGATGAAGGGAAGGGAAGGTGATAAGGATGCTACGTTGGAGAAGAGGGTTTCAAAGAGCGGGGCCAGCAGCGACAACGGGGTATCTGCTGCTAGGGTTTCGGAGTCGACAAGCAAAGGGAAGGAGCAGGTGGACGACTTGAGAATACTGGTGATAGGTGATCGACTGTTCACCGATACATTGCTCGCGCATCGCCTCTCGCTCTACCTCCCCAAGCCCAAACACAAGTCAAACAACTCTGCTTCACAACCAGAGACTACTACTGCCTCACACTCGTCTTCGCTTCCATCGGTACTATCGATCCATACCACGGCCCTTCCTCAGCCCAAGGACGTCCGCTTATTGCGCTGGGTGGAAGAAAAACTGACTCGCGGCCAACTGCGAGCGAGGCCTGATCCCAATGCTACTGGAGGGGGAAGCGAACGACTAGATCTAAGCCGATTCGTGCTTGCCGAACCTGAAACAAGTCCTGAGGGAAACTCCACCTCCAACTCTATCGTCGCAAAGAGGTCTTTGCTCAGCGGCAGATTCGCTTGGATGAGATGGTTCACCCCTTCTCGATGGCAAGAACTGGACGCTACCACCCCACCTCTGACATACCATCCTCGAAGCTGGAAACCGCTTCCGATAACTATCGCCCTGACAAAAGTGTTCTCCGCCTCTGTCGGTATGTTATACAGGTTCGGAAGGAGAGGGATCAGGGTTTCATGGGTAAAAGGCAAAGAGTGGTTAAATAAAAGACGGAGACAGAGGCTTGTGGAGCCGCCTGTATCTGAGTCGGTGGGTCCGGGACTGGGACAAAGGGAGACCAGTGTCGTGCTAGACAATGTCAGGGAGAAGACCGCGTAATGCAGATGACGTCTTCGTTACAGATCGCATCAATAGACGTAGTAGAAGATCTCATGGTATAATTCTGATGCAAAACCGCGAGGATGCCAGTGGAACACGGACCAAGCTGGCACATAGCAATTCCGACCGAGCGTGTGGATACAGGGAGGGAAAGAGCAGGTTTCTTTCTGCACGAGAATGATCCGAGGCCGCTCGACGATAACTCACAAGAAAGCCTTTGTGATATGCGGTAGCTCGCATGCTGTTGTTGAAATGATTTCATGCCACAAAAAGAACAAAACCCGAAAATATCTGCATTGTATGGGATCATTTGCGAATGGTCTATCTCCTTTGAATGCCTGACTGTACATCCACTGACTGTTAGGTATTCCTTGGGGGGTATGAATGAGTATGAGAGGGAGTGAGTGTGTGGAAGAACAAGAGAAGGCTGGTGGATTCTATGTTTTGGCGTAATTGCTCTCCTCGCAGCGGGAAGCGGAGAGGACGCCGAAGGAGAAGGAAGAGGAGGGTAAGACGGGCTCGTGATCGTAATGGAGGGATCTGCAGAGATCATGGGATAATCTGAAAATCCCTATGGTATTTCTTCCAGGAGGAGATCGCTTAGGTTCCGAAACTGCGAGATTCGTAGACATGCAAGTCAGTCAAGAGGTTCAGATATCTCCTCAGAGCAAGCCATCACGTCCTCGTTCTTGCAGGAACATCACTCACATGCCGAGCATCTTGAAAGGTGGAGTAGTTTCTCCGTCTTTGCCGAGAAGATTACACTCAACCTGTATGAAGTGGTCACCGGAAAGAAATGTTCAGTCAGCAAACCCTTACTGACCAGGGTTTTCGTGCGTCTCGCTTGTCACGCCACGCTTGCTCAGGTGGCGGATGAAAGACGTAAAGCTGACTCACATAATGGTCGCCGGGAGCCACGTTCTGGTCGATCAGTGTCAATCTGCAGGAGGTATTGAGTTGAGAGGGTCAGATTCGATGGGCGACTAGACAGCCAAAAGGCCAGATACTCGCTAGATGAACTCACGTGATGGTCGTGTCGTGCACATCCGCAGTTCCGCTCAGCTCTACAGCTCCCGCGTAGTTATCGTCCACCCAGCATGCCGCTCGACCAAGTGGTCTCTCTTCCGGGTTCCTATGACGCAGAAGTGATGTTCAGAATGTCGAACCTTTGCGCGTTCACTGAAGCAGTCAGACCAAATAGAAGGTCTGAACTCACTGCAAGTAGTATATAGCGACATCGCCCGCACTGAGGGTTATAGGTACTCTGAACCGGCTTCCAGCCAATTCAGCATACCAGTAATGCTTCTCGTCCGCCGATGCACCCTTTGAGGGGTGGTAGGCGTGCCAACCAGAGCCGAAGAAATGGGATGGAGGTAGCGGGTTGATCAGGTCGTTCGCCGATACACAAAAGGGGTCGACCTCTCGAAACTTGAGAATATCCGAGGGTCGATCAGAGAGCATAGCCTGAGGGACGTGGATTGCCCGCATTTTAGCTGCAACACCGCCTCCCTCGGCGTCTAGATCCTCCTTGGTGTAGGACGAGTCCCCCTTCAATGACCCGCCAAGCAATCCGGTCGTAGCTTCCTCCGCGGTAGGTGCTCCCATGTACGGGACGTCGAAGGCGTGACCCATCGTGGCTCCCCAGCCAGCGCAAATTTGAGATTGCATGTACGAGATGAGGACATCGGCGATCAGCTCGTGGCCGTTGGGGTTGGCGAGCACAGGGTCAGTAAAGAAGGAACTTCGAGCTTGTTCGGGATCGGCAAGATAGTCGTGGTAGAGCAATCCCTTGGCACTATCATAGCAATCGAGACGTCAGCCTCACGAACGATCATGTACTTCTGCCGTGCAATCAGACTGACCTGATATGAGGCACATCGTAGAACTGCGCTACAACGGTGTGCAACAGCTCAGGTCCAGCGAAACCGTTCTGAGCTTGTACTTGAGGAGAAAAGTGACCGAGAATGATAACGGCGGGCTGGTCGGGTCGAACGAGGATTGATCGAACAAGAAGCTCGAAGTGGGTGAGCCACTGTGCCTCGCTGTAAAGACAATACACTGTCGTCAGCACGCCGTCTCGCAATCCTGAAGAAGGACGAGTGCGCGAAGTTATCTAAACTCACTTAGGGTCCGATGCGTCGAATTCGAGGATGACCAGATCAGTTTGGTCGGGCAAGTGGTGCATTGAGCAGTAGGCGAAGTAAGCCGAGTCGGTTCTTCGGGCCGCACCGTTCGTAAGCTCGGAAGCTGGATGAGGGAAAACGGAGTTCCACCATTCAAAGAATCTGGCGGGATAACATCTGGGAGAAACGGGATCATCTCCGGCTCCGTGGCACGCGGACACTACATACGATCATAAAGCGGTCAAGTTCAATAATCACTGCGCTGACTTTTCAGGGGATTGCGACTCACCCGATCCACCTAGTACGCTGATAGTCACGGGCAAACCGGCCATAGCCTTCTGCACGACCCTCTGGATCCTCGCTCCGCTGCCCACATGCAATCTGCTTTTTAACAAGCCCCATTGTCCCCTCTTCTCGGCGATGTGGTCTCCGGGTCCGAAGACGGGACAGAAGTCGAACGGGGCAGGATCAGCCGCAGAGGCGTTGAGGTAGTCTTTCGCTGTTAACAGGCTGCCGGTCGAGGAGTATGGTGATAACGGGTCGGCGGAGGCTATCGCGCATCAACGTGGTCCATACACGTCAGTAACGCTCTGCAGAATTGCTTTGGCCTGTGCTACGTCCATGCACTCACAGAATAAGAGTTTGGACAGAGTGAACAGGCCGATGATACCCCCTACCAGCAGCCATATCCGATGTGATAGACCTAAACCATAGCATAAGCGCAATCGTCAGCTGATTGTTCTCGTCCAAATCAGAGGTGGGCAGATACTGATGTGATCCTCACCGTAGAACGTCCCGGCCTTACTCCCATTTCTCTCGTCGAGGCCGACCTTGACCTCCCTGAGCATCGTTGGTCTTGACACGAGATTAGGCTGATATGAGATTGCGACTGATGTTCCCTGTGAATGACCAGCGGGCTTGAGATTTTAGACTGACTGGATCACGTAGTCGTCGTGTATCGCAGGACGTATGACTTTAAGAGGGAACGACGGTGATGATGGGGAAAACCTAAGGTATTTATTTTGCCAATTACACCTCGCGTCTCGTTCGTACTATGTCGTGTTTGAAGGAAGATTACCGAGCGACGGGGAAAGCCTCGAAGACGTTTTGTCGTTTCGCAAAGATAGAGGAGACCTCGATGAAAGAGCGTGCTGAGGTTTTGTGTGGTCCAGCCTGTGGGAAAGACGCAATCACATGTATACGTTGAAAAGCTTTGTCCAGGCAACGGTGATCATTCGGAGAGAGGATGTGAGGATGGATGATAGCGGCAGAGAGTAGAGAGTAGAGTGTAGAGTGTAGAGTGTAGAGAGTCACCTAGTCACCTCAAACCCACGATAGTCAGGGATAGTACTGCTTAAAATCCACGTGGCTTGATAGTGGGGAATTTGAAAAATTCCTGATATCGCGTGGCGCGATCTGTAATAATGAGACGCGTCTGAACCGAACAAGCGCGAAACGTCTCAGAGCAACATGGACGAGCGAGTGCTCGAAGTTGACGATGACCCTCTTTGAGAAGCACCACGGAGATTGCCTTATTGCCTTGAGATCCGACCCCAGATCGAGCAAGAGACGTTCGAACCCATTTCGATCATACGCAGACCGACGCAAGGCCATGGCCTTACCTAAATCCCTGCAAAATGGGCTGACGCCCGACGAGCTCACCTTCCTAGCCGAGGAAGACACGATAGATATTGTGCCTCTATTCTCAATGACCAGAATCAGATTATTAAGTGTGAGTGAAATCATCGCGCATCACGTATATAATTCATATCCATTGACCACCCTCGTATACACAATGATGCCCTCCTCTGACCTCTGTCCTCGCTTTAGGGCATATACGGACCATTTCAACCTCCTTCTGCTGCTCGGGTACCACTGTGGCTGGCGCTTTCGTTGAAGCGGAAGAGAAAATGTAGAATAGTGCCGCCGGAATGGTTGAATGTCGGTGAGTGAAGCCAAGGGTGAAATGATGCAGTGCATACAATGTGCTGACATTCGCCGTTCATCGACATGAATAGATCACATACAGGCTTTGCTGAAAGACGAGAAGGAGAACCTTGAGGGGTTCGGTATGCTACCGCGGCGGTTCATAGAGACGAGCAAGGTGCTCTTGGACGTGTAAGTGGCATGTCTCATGGGTGTGGGGCTTAAATAGCTATCAGAGCGTGCGAGCGTTCCTGAGTTGACCAAAATGTCGTCGATGTCTTACCGTTTCTGTTCAACGGACACAGCGCCGCAGATGACCTGATACAGCCTTCAACTTTGAGAAGTCTACTGAAGGATCTGAGGGAAGTTAGGCAAGCTAAGGTAAGACTAGGTCTACAGAGTGAGGGTGTGATGAGAGGAAGCTATCTGCAGGTACGTGCAACTCTCATCCATCAACGCCTTTCATGGGTTCCGGGATCATCCTGTGTCAGAAATAGGGTCCACACTCTGGCTGAGGGTGTATATGCAGATCCAGGCTGGACGTCAATGACTGATCTCACACGTGCTCGCCTAGGTGACGAATCTCACGCCACTGGAACTGAGCGAGCTCAAACCCTTCCTCGTGAAAGCCATGGGTATGATGCAGAGTCTGGAGCCTAAAACCGGGGAGGATGAGGAGGAGGAAGAAGAAGACGATCGATTTGATGCGGGCTATGAAGGATAGCATGATCATGGGTCGGGCAGGACTTCTTGTAACGTGAGGGACAAGGCGATATGTGTATCATGGTGAGCTTGGAAACGGCGTCGAACATCTACATCGTGGACCGCTGTTTAGATGAACGCGCTTTCTGGGACAAACTCGGACTTTTCAGTTGTATCGATATGTATCATTATATCCATCTTCACATGACCGTGACTCCCTCATCCGCGCCCAACAGCAGCAGTGATTCGGTTACAGGGATAGAATCTGTGAAAGGATGAAGAACACTGGCAGTCCCGTTCAAAGGATGTGTGCCACTTGACGATAGTTCTTCCTTCTCGGATAGCTCGCGGGCTGTTTCGGTGCACACAGCGCTATCATCATCAGTCACTTTGGTCAAAGCACACACCTATCCATCACACACAGCAGCTCATCACTTCTCGACCATAACTTGACTTGATACCATAACGGCTCCAGGTTGCCGTGCAGGCCCACTCACTCCAGACCAAAGTTTACACTCCGCCGTAAACGGACTGACCCCGCGCTTGGTTGCTCACAAAGGAGGGTGGTCTGGCCTAGCCTGGCACGAAGAGTCTCTCGCGCAAAGGAATGGAAAGCGCTCAGGACATGCGTATAGGCATACGGAGCAACAAGATCGCTGCCTGTATCCTCACCAATACTCCTATAAAACTATCACACGTCAATCTGACTTCCCATACTGTACATCTACAGCCCAATTATACTGGACCGCTAACGTCAGAATGCTTCTCCGTTCATCCACCCTGATAGCGATTGGTATCACCACCTCTCTTCTCGCCATGTCCACAGCCGAGGAACTCCCTCTGCTGTCGACATTATCAACCGCATTTCATTCAACTCCGTCATCCTTGTCCACCTTGCCTGCCGGCTTGATCTTACTGCAGACTTCCTTCTCAGATCTTCAGGCTTTCTTGACCAATGGCTCTTTGACGAGTGTCCAGCTTGTACAAGCTGACTTGGGTGAGTCAGCGCACTGCACTGTACGGTTCCATGCCATCCTATCGATACGATCTTCGTAGTCATTTATCCTCCCAGACACGCGGATGATGTGCTCATACTCTACAGACAACATCGAGCGCGATAATGTCAATGGTCTGGGTTTACGGGCGGTCATTCAGACTGCACCGATGGACTCAGGTGAGCAGTCCTCGACTCTAGTGATGTCCCGTTGTACACCTATAGCATTTCTTCTCGCCTCTCTGGCGATTGCCTGGAGCAGCGGGCCAGTCTGCACTCCGTGGAGCAGACCAGAGAACCATCTGATCTTTGCAACATGGACGCTGAATCTCCAATCCCCATGCTGGCTGCTGGTAGTTCTGAAGATCGCACAGGAGCTTGACGATGAACGCAAAGCGGGCGAGATCAAGGGTGCCCTTCACGGTATCCCCATCCTCGTCAAGTGAGTCAGCCACCTGGCTGCCGCATCATTCATGCCCATGCAGACAAAAGGACATTTCCTCCCTGCACTCGCTTAGAAACACTTGTAGCAAATGGCAAAAAGGACGCTTGATTGATGTATTTAAATCGCGCAGAGACAACATCGCCACCGACCCTTCGCTGGGCATGGACACAACAGCTGGCAGCTTGGCCTTGAGTGAGCGAGCCATCTCCGGACCTCATAGTACACCATCCTTCAGCTAATGGCCAGATCAGAGGGATCCAAGGTCCCACGTGATGCCTTCGTAGTAGATGCACTGAGGTCCGCGGGCGCAATCGGTGAGCCTTCTCCTCCCTGCCACTTCTGCGTCTTCTCGCCCAATCCACTTACCGCCCCGTTCCTTGAAATAGGAGCACTGACGGCTCTTGGTCATGAGCAGTCATCGGCAAAACCAATCTGAGCGAGCTGGCAGGGTGGAAAGGTGTTCTTCGCGCTTTCGGCTCCGATGCAGATGATCCCTCCGACATCAACCCAAGTTCGAACGACACAATCGCCTTTCGCTCACCCACGAACGGATGGTCAGCTGTCGGTGGTCAGACAAGTTCTGCATACGTCGAAGGAGGTTTTGAGGCCGGTGCTGATCCCATGGGAAGCTCCAGCGGGTCAGCAGTTGGGGTGAGCGCCGGCTGGGCGGCGGCTTCTCTCGGAACTGACACGATGGGAAGTGTGGTGAGTGCGCATCAGGGACAGCGACCGTGCTATTGCGATTCATGTAAAGTTTCTGCAAGTCGAAGCTGATGACCATGGTCGGATTGACTTATATCCAGCTCGGCCCAGCTGCAAGAGCGGATCTGTACGCTATCCGACCCACTATAGGGCGAGTATCCCGTTCAGGAACTGTACCCGTCAGGTGAGCTCCTCGGCCTTCTCCCTTTGCAGTCACGAAGCCATTAGCACGATACAGACATCATCAGGCCTCGCCTCTGCGGAATAAAAAAATAGACTGCGATTGATTTCCGTGGTTTGGTTCATGGCCTCACCTGTGTTCTCTTCCCGTTGTCGTATACATCAGCATGGAACATGACACGATCGGACCTATGGGGTTCACCACATACGACGTGGCGCTCATGCTGGAGATTATGGCTGGCGCAGACGAGCGGGACCCGTACAGTCAGTGAAAGCATACAGAGCCCCATGGCAGATCATGCCCAATTGGTCCGGCCCTTCGCTGACCTGACCTACTGGGATGCGTTACAGCTTCCAACAGCCCATCGGTCCCAAGATACACAAACTACGCCACCAACCCCCCTCCTCTGTCCTCGTTCACAATAGGCATCCCAGCAGCCCATTTCCTATACGACACCTCTTTTGACATCCCTCAATCGTGCGTCGCTGAAAACGCAAAGGCGTTCAAAGAGACCATTGCCCAGATGAAGAAGCTCGGGACGAGGGTTGAGTGGGGTACCGAAATTGATCTGAGGAAGGAAGAAGTTGCCGACTTCTTGGATGTTTTCACCCGGAAAGTGAATGGCGATTTCAAGGTTGACCTCGAGGCTTACTTGAGCGATCTGGAGGAGAGTAAAGTGAGGACTATGGTTGATTTGATCCAGTTCAACGACCTTCACTCGGTAAGCTGCTGTTCGTGTGGCTTCTGGTCCTGTTCAACGCAATGCTCGAACTCCGTCTCTAGAGTATACACCCACGCTTCAGTGGTCAGAGAATAGTGACTATGCCTGCACCGGGGCCGCACTGATCCTACTGCTCTCTTTCATGTCTCCTGGTATCGATATCGACTGTCGTCACTCATCGGATTCAGGCGGAAGAATTACCGCCCCACGAATGTTGCCAAGAGCGTCTGATAGACTCCCTCGTTGCCCCAACGAGAGATACAAACTCGACAGCGTATCGTAATGCCGCTCTGCAGACCATGAAATACGCCGACGAGAAGGGTTTTGGGGGTGTTTTCAGACGATATCCGGACCTCGACTTCTTGGCGATCCCGTTCGAGTTGGGGATGCCTGGTCTGTGGGTCGGTGCGGGACAGTTCCCAGCTGTGAGTGTGGTACGAGCACTATTCATTGGCATACCACCCAGTCACAGGAGACCTGGATGATCTTATTGCCGACGTCGAGAATTTGGATGATCTTCTTTCACACGGAGGATACATCTACCGCTCTCTCTGTCAATTGTGCGAGTCGAGCGGCGCTGATAGACCCTTGAGCACATCTGCACAGGCTGTCGTACCGCTGGGTTACTGTCCCTCCGGTCTTCCCTTCGGAATGATGTTCATAGCCAGACATTGGAATGAACATCGCCTGATTGAAATCATGTGAGCAAGCGGTGTAATATCCGTTATGAGGTCGATATCAAGCAGGGACAGAGAGACAATCGAATTGTGACGCCTCTAGCCCAAACTCATTCCGGCGCTGATATCGTCTGTGGAACCCACTCACCCACTCACTCCTCTAGGGCCGCGTACCAGAAAGAGCCTTCTCTCCCCAATCGACGACCGCCCTCCCTCTTGACAGAAGACGCTCAGTGGGACAAAAGCGAGGAATGCCTTTGGATCTGGTCCGCGTGAAGATTGATTATTCTGTACTGTATATGAGCGATTTAAGCGCGGCGGGTCGGGTCGTGTCATATGTGATTAGCACAGCAAAGATGGGTCAATGGAGTGAAGGAAGATTTCGCGCTTATAGTGTTCCATCTTGGATGATCGCACGGAATATAATTGTATTGAACGGAAGTGCTGTACATACATTGCTTTGGTCAGTGAGTTTGATGTTATCGCTGTGAGTCTGGACCCCTTCACTCTCTCGAGATGACTGTATTGCGCCTCATCTATTCGGGCAGCGTGAACCTTGCCTCTGCTCCATGAATCTAGCCTCGGGACACCATGAGGTCTGTCCTGCCTGTACATTCGTACGAAGTACATATCTAGATTCATATCTGGGGGACTCTCGACACAATGCGCAGAGCGGAGCGTCTTTCTTGGGTGTGTCAACGTTCATATACGCACTGACCGCGAAGCTTTCATCTACGGCCATAGAACACATAAAATACCGCATCCCGTCCGCTCTGCGCAGTTTTAACATGTGTATCGCTCGGTTAGTACCAGGGTGGGGGACCACCTGGGAATCCCGGGTGCTGTAGTTTTTGTGTTTTTAAAGTCATGTAGATAGAGAAGGATGTTTTGGATGGAAAAGAAAAGAAATGCATGAATGAAAAGAACGGTGTCGAACGAAGAGTGAGAAAGAGGACAGATTGATGGTGCCGATCGCTGATCAGGAAAGGGACAGCTAAAGAAAGGTAAAGGTACCATCAAAAGGAATGGTGATTTCGCACACACAACGGTCCCTGAACTTAGAGTGGCATTGTGTTACTACTGCCTTAGCTGCTTTCGTACCAGTGCTCGCACTATACATACAGGTAAATGGTCCCATCGAGACTGTTGATGAAGTATATGTATATAGACTGATAACAACGGATAACGATGATTCACGAGGCAAATGATATAGTAAGTTGTTTTTTAATGCTGCAGGTCAAAGTATCCTTCTCCCTTTCTCGCTCGATTGTGCGTTTTTGTACGACTCGTTTCTTCGCCAGTTGCGCGTCGCTCCTGCTTCTTCAACTTGATCGCCCAAGCTCCCCTCTCCTCGATTCATCTTAGTCGATCTCTACTTATCTACATTATCTACCGGGATACCCCTTCTGAGCCCTTCCTCCTCCGAATCGTCAGGTTTTCGTCAAATGGTCGTTAAAAGGTCGTAATAGTTCGTTAGAATCTCGTTAGATTGCACTTCGATACACTAGTCGTCACCTCGTTGCTGCTGTTACGAACCGATGCTTGCTGCACAGAATCCCGAAGATCCGAAAATACGAATCTTGACGGCCATGGGACACCTTCATTCAACCCGTAGGAAAGTCGGTCCCATGCGCGCTTTGAGACAGGTACATCTGCTCAAGCGCGAACACGCCTCCTTCGCCATTACCCTGGCCCGGACCAGGAGAGCCCAGTTCTAGCTGGCCTGAACCCGGCATGAAAGCGGAATTGTACCAGACAGGAATGGTGGATGACCCATTGTGAAGCGTGTGGTTCTGGCCTCTCATGGGGACTGGCGTAGGCGGAGTGTACGGGACGGGGACGACCGCTCGAACGGATCCCGTCCGAGTCGTGACCGGTGTACTGAAGTGCCTCTGATGATACGAAGGCTGGGGGCCCGGTTGCGCGTGCGCTTGTAGCGATGCATGGTCGTGCGGCGGCAGGTGAGCAGATATGACCTGCGCATTCGCCGCATCAAGGGGAACGCCAACATTCGGCATTGGCACTTGAGGCGGAGGGGGCATGCAGCCATTTTTGATTTGCGCGGCCATGGAAAGCGGACTATCAAGCACAATGCCAGCTGGAGGGCAGGTATTAGGTACCTGAGTCCAGTCGATCTGGGACATGTTGTGGGTCGGAGTTTGAGCCTGCGGCTGGACGGTCGTATAGGTCCTCCGCCCGCTGGGATCGGTCGCAGAGCGCCCATGACCCTGACAAGGCATCTGCTCGGGTAGTAGTGGGAATGATCCTTGGCCTGTGCTTGGCGTTTGAAGAGACGGCGACGCTGTCCCGTCAGAGCGAGGCTCCACTGCAGACTGCTGCGATGACGAAGTCGGAGTCGCAGGTTGTGTCCATTGCTGCTGCGTGGTAGAAGTCATGAGCATCTGCGGGTTGATGTGTAAGCCTCTTGCCAGCATAGAAGCGGATGAGAGTGAACGCTGTCGCGTGTGAGAGTGAGTTTGAGTTGAAGCAAGAGGCGATTCTTGCACATGGCCATTGGCGGTAGTGGGTCGATGCCGAGAGCTGGACGGTGTGAAGAATGATGTGCTGGATGTAATGGGTGAAGCAGGCATGGATCGGTGGGTTGTGATGCCCGTCATCTAGAGTCCTCCGTCAATCAGTGAACACTCGTTTATGCCAATAGCCCAATCGACTATCAACTCACTCCACTGCTTTCATGACTCTCCAACGTCATGTCCTTCATCCCTTGCTCGAGAAGCCAACGATCGTACAGACTGGCTAGAGCAGCCTTCATCCCTTCGAGACCCTTCGCATCGCAACCAATCTGATCTCGAAGCCAGCCCGTCTCGTCTTCATCCTTGTTCAACAGATAGATAGCCCTTGAGGCAAAGGTCTCCGCCTGCGCGGAAGGCGTGATACCGTCGATGTCGGCTAACATGGAGCGCTCCGAATCGCGCCTGTACTCGCTCGGCAAGGTGGGTACCGGAGGTGGGGTGGGAGATCTGGCCCAGTCTCGCTCATGGAACGATGACTTGATGACCACGCCATCAGATGCCGTTCGCCGTGGCTTTGGCCGATCTTCTGTTAGGCTTTGCAACACGTCTGTGCCGATCATGCCTAGCCCAGTGATCTCATCCGTCTGCGGTTCCGATTTGCGCCGCTTAGCAGGTTTGGCTGACTTGACTTGTGGTGGAGGAGGACTCGTTGTCGTATTCACAGGTGGTACCTTAGCAGAACTGACGCTAGTCGTGGCGGCGCGAGCCTTTCCACGAGAACTTTTTCTGCTCTTCTCACCCATCTCCAGTGGACCAGTAGGGACCGCGACGCCTTCCAGACCGATTCCGAAGAAGGCGGTGTTGAGAGCGGTGTCGGGGCTGTAGCTAGGGGTGGTGGCAGCAGGCGAAAAGAGCGTTCCGGGCGTGCTGGCGCCTGAAGCAGAGGTGGAACCGGTAAAGCCGAAAGTGTGTTGACCTGGGGATATCGAAAAGTAAGAAGCGGACTGTGGTAGGGACGAAGCGATGGAGGACGCGGAAGATGGGACTGAGATAGAGAGCATGTGCGGGGTTGTAGAGGATTTGGACGGAGGGACTGGCAGGTGGGTCGCCGTGGTGAGAGGTACAGTGGATACAGACGTGTTTGCCTAGCATACATGGTCAGTATACGAGGGGCGACCAAGGTATGCTAGTTTGCGAGTTACTCACCTCCTTGGCTTTCTTATCTCGCTCTCGCTTCCTTCTCTGTCTCTCCCTGCCCTTCTCCCTTATCCTGGCTTGCTTCTCGGCCTGTTTCTCTCTCTCTCTTTCTGCGTCGCTGTCTTCTTCTGGCGATCTAGGTCGGCTTCGAGGAGAGGGATCGACCATGACCTCGAGAGCGTCGGTGCCCGACGCCGGTGAGGGCAGGAGCTGAGATTGGGCGAGTGGTGACGGGTCGAAAGAACCGGCTGTCGAGATACTCAGAGTACTGGCGGACTGACGGCGGTATTTTATAGGTTTGGTAGGCGTTGGGTGCGTGACCTGGAGGCTCGGCAGGTGGGATGATTCAGGGGAGGGGGGACATACTAAAGTATCAGAATCAGGATCGGGATTAGGGTAAAAAGTTTGGGATTGAGAATGGTGCAAGTTCGAGCTCGGATCTGTATGGCTTGATGTGTCCGCTTCGAAGGGACTTTGGTATGGGGGTGCCCCCGTGTTGTGAAATGGATACGTTGAGGTCGAAGGCGAAGTCGGACCCGACGCGGGGATTTGATAATGACCAGTGGAATCCATGGCGATGGTCTGGCCGTCTCTGCTGAATCTCGCCATGAAGGGTGTGTCCGTACCGGCGCTCGCTCTGCCGGGCTGTCAGCTGAGTATGGATAAAAAAGGTTAGCTCGTAGCTCGCGCTGCTGCAGGGCTGCTCCTGTGAGAGACAGGCCCACGAAGCAGAAGCTCGATCACCGACCGCACGTACACTCGCCGAACGTTTTCTGCAGGATCTAGCTCCTCTTGCTCCCTTTTATCGCTCGTGCGCGATCGCAGATCGATACGGCGTTGTCGTTGAGACTGTGACCCTCTGGATACAAAGAGAGAAGACTGTATGTACAAGGAATGGTGTCTTTTCTCTATCTATCTGTCAGCTCAGCTCAGCTCGACACTGGGACTCAGCTCAGCTGATATGTTGTATGTATGCAAGACATATATATATTATATGGTGTGATAACTTGTATGTACCGGTACGAGTATAGGGGTGAGGTGAGTGAGAAAGGGGTCAAGGGTGTCTGTCTGTCCTGTCCGACTTTACTTTTGGCGCTGCTCTTCTGCTTCTGGATAATGCACCGTACCTTAGCTTACAATCAGTCTATCATAGCTATAGCTATAGCTAGCTAGCTAGGGTCACGGCGCGACTCTTTCTTTTGGCCGAAATGCATCATATGTGGGACTGCAAGATGCGTTTCTCTCGTGTGCTTCTGAAAAAGAAAAACGAGGGTGCAAGCGGTAACATGTCAGATATCTCTAACTTACTTGACACCAGGAATCAGACACCGACGGTACATATAATACATAAGTAGTGAGCATCGTATGGCCGTTCGTTCCCTTAGCCCTTACGGTACCGCTAGCTGTTACAAGAAATATGCGTATGTACTCCTCTGTATCATTTGTAATAATTTCCCTGTGAGCATAAGGCAGAGATAGACGTATCGCAATAGGATTTTCGTTTCTGGTGAATTGCAGGTTCGCGAATAGGTATCAGGACCGTGCAGATTGGTTTGGGCGAGCTCAAGCACAGGGGGAGGGAAAGATATAGCCACAATGAACATCATCGCGACTCGACTCTCTCCCGCATGCAGTAAGCTTTCAATCTGATTAGTACCCTTTCTTTAGCTGAATACGATACGATATTGAGGACTAGCGCGTATTTGGCAACTGCTAGTCACTTAAACAAGTAGTACGTGCTTGCGTATGTCTGTCTAAGCGTCTCCGAGACTCAACCCGTCCGCCCCCCTCTCACAGAGACAGTCAACCGCGTTCCAGCTGGAAGGGAGACATAGCCGTCGGTTCTCCAGATCTGGTCCTGGTGACTGTCTGTACAAAATCCTGATTTTCGGGCGCACTCTTGGTAATAATGCGTGGTGGGAACATGTTATCGTCCTTGAGTTTCACCAGTAATCCTGCCTATGCCGAGTAAGATATTCAAGCAGACAGATCCTTAATATTTCAGTCTAAAAACCCGCTTAACTCGTCTTGGCTTCGGCGTCCATCCGTCCGTTATTCGTCTCCTCCCGCCTCAGCCTCATGTATTGTGAAAAGCGCGCAAAGCCTACACCAAAGTTCTGTACAGACTAAAGCAAGGCACGCGCGCAGCTGCTAGGTTGCAATTGCACTTGCACTTGTTGATAAGTCTGCATTTATTAGTAATTTTCGCCATACTCGTCAGGTGCCTGGCCTGTCGCGTCCGATTTTATCGCAATTCCTTTACTTCTTACTCACTTTTCGATCAGATCCGTATAGCGTCGTACCTTCCCTTACATCAGACCGCTACTCACTTTCGTGCCTGCGACCGGCATGATTCCCATGCGACTGGAAAGACGACAAACCGAGTGCTTGACCGCCATTGATCACATCATCGAGGTCATGTATAATTCATCAAGGGCATGAGAGCCCAACGACGTCCCAGATCGCTGCGTAGCCCCGCGCATCCTCTGAGTGGTGACACCAATACCGCCAACGAGAGTGTATCCACGGTCGGCTCACTCTCTACGATTCTCCGTGGCTGTGTGAGAAAGTGACAAGTAGTCCGCAATGAGCAAAGAGGCGTTGTTCGCCATATGTCGGCAGACAGCCAGACAGGCAGGCAGACAGGCAGTTTGATCAATCTTACGGCGATCCCGGTCCCGGTGAAAATACAAATGCATGCCGTGGCCGTCAGGGTATTGGGATCTGGATACAGAGCGTGCTAGCGGCTATCTTACGAAGGAGACGCACCGTGCGAGCTTTGCTTTACTGGCGCAAAGCATGGGAAGATCGCTTATCACATGTCTTGAACCTTTCTCTCGTTCGTCCGTCGATTCGTCTGTCCGTGCAGGGTGCGTGGGGGGCGCCGCAGCACAGGCACTCACCTCTTCGGTCCATGACTCACAATTTATTTACTTTCTGGCCATGCTATCAAAATCTACCTCCGAGATCCACCGTATGTACTCCTTCGGAGGTCCGAACCATCCTTTACCTGCGTGAAGGTGCATGTTCTGTCGAGGACGGGCCGTAGCGTCTGGATCTTTACGTCAATAGATGGAGGAAGGACTGAGCGGTCTGCCGTACAGACTGCGTGTTACATGCTTAACGGCGGATTCGAAAAATATCGGCGACCACAAGGAATAAGGGATCCTGGGAAGGGATGATCATATTCTTTTTCACTGCTCGCTTCGCTTCACTTTCGATGGACCAGGGGTTCGAACGGAAGCATGTCAATTTCGGAGTATTCGTGTCCGCGTGTTGGGTTTTCGCAGTGATGGGATTCTACTTATCTTACATCCTCGTCTATTCAAGCACTAGCTGACTACCCAGTAGTGAGCATGTACGCGTTCAGAAAGGGAAAAGAACCAATACCTGATCTTCTTACCTCATAGCTCAGGGAGCAAGCATTCATCAAATATCCCGAGGAATCTCTCATAGACCTCTCATTCACTGGAGAATTCCGTTCGAATTGCCTACTATTCACACGCACAACGCTGCAATGACATACGATAAAAGACGTGCCGAAGAAGATGCGGGACAGCGTATTGTGTGCCAAAGCAGGGTCAGTCAGCTTCAGCGTCAGCGTTTGTTGCCTCCCTCTACCATATTCACTCGCTCGCTTCTCTTCCGATCGACCATTCCTCCGAGCCTCCGACCCTCCATCAGCCAGGCTGCGCAGGCAAGGGAGCACGTTAGACGATAACAAGCCAGTAAAAGTGACGTGCTTGGGAATGATGGTGAGACGAGCGCGAACCCGTACGCTAGCTATGCGATTGCCGTACGGCCCACTAGCTAGCTAGCTGCAGCACGAGCTGGGGACATGCCCCGCTCTCACCTATCATCTTCGTCGTTTTGGGATCCGCGCTACCTCATATGCCTCCCTTTCGTTGACTCCGTGCCCAGTTCCTAAGTGATCGACGCTATAGTCTGATTGCAATACTTGGGTACGATGTGTGAACTAATACAGCCTAGACCGAGTCGATCATGCAGCTTCCCCAGCGTCCAAAACTGACAAAATGACATAACATCTTGTCTTGATGCTAAGGATGATCGCTCAACGCCAGGTTTGTACCTATACGACCGGTCCCTTTTGTGATTGTGATGATTAGGGCGAGATGATGTATTATACTAGTACTTGTCCAGACCTTGTCACAGATAGTGTTATCGTGCCGTCATCCACATGAGACTGAGCAGATCGATTTGGGGAGCGTAAAAGCTCATCTTTCCCCAACATCGTCGAGGTTAACACGCATAGGGATAGGCCTCAATGCATCGCCGACAGCGCACCGAGGATCGTTGCGTCCCACGCTCGTGTCTGTCTGACATAGCGCAATGGCCCTTCCATTATCGTCACTGAGCATGCATGTATGTACTTCCTCTCGAAAGCCGGTTTGAGTTTTTGGATCCGAAGCCCACGGATGACGGACTGAGCTACCAAATACTCGTACTTTGGTCTTCTACAAGTACGAATACCTTTGTTTTTTTTTGTTTTTTTTTTTTTCGTTTTCTCGTTTTTTTTTTTAAAAAAAAAACACGCGCCGGCAGCATGGAGGAGTGCGCATCTTCGCACATGTCCAGGATAAGGCACTCTGCATATTGAAGGTGTACGTACTCCCGAAGTAAAGGCAAAACCGCAGCCGATGACATCGTACTCTGCTTCGCCGCCCGCTTACTGTATTCTACATCGGTACCGAACTGGGCATTGAAGTGTTCCTCGGACTGGGCAAGAATGCTCCCCATCAATAGGTATTTGACCCGCTGGACAAGTTGTGGACGCGAACACCCACCGATAGGGTGCGAGGAAAGCAACCAAGTAACCGGAGGAGATAAGCCGATCTACTTGAAGCTCCGCACGTACGTATTCCTCCCTCTCTCTCTACCTCGTACATGTCATACGGGTACTTTCAGTCCCTTTACTGGCCGTGATGCGCGCCGTGCCAAGGCACCCGCGGATGGGAGTTACCTATTTTTGGATGTCCCTCGTAATCCCTCCATGCACGCACACTGTCACGCCATACTATGTATCGCCCCCAAGGTAGAGATTTCGACAATGTCAATACTATGCACACGTCGTATCGGCGAAGTCTCTTCTCGATGTATACCATACGGATATACACGTTCTGCCCCAGTATGGCATGAAACGACACGTCCACGACCGATTGGACGCGAAGAACGATGCAGGTCAACTCGATGGGGGCTTGCGAAGCGGGTAGGTCTGAACGGGAATGGGGTGTTTCACACCCTTCAAAAGCGGGAGGCCAGGTTGACCCTCGGTCTCGACTCGCGAGGGGATGTGGAACCCTTGCTGCAGCTCAATTGTGAGTCGCATGGGATTCGTGGTGGACGTACATGGAACACCCGGTGACAGGTGCCGCGGAACGACAATTGGTCTCCTTGCGTAGGATCCTGCTGGTCTCACCCCAGCGGGACAGACTGACAGTGACTGCACGGTAGCATCACCTCTACTAATGGGAACACTCATTCGACTCGAAGATGAGCGATCCCAGCCACTGCCGCTCGGGCCATACACTCTCTCGGTGGCAGTAGATATACATGCCAGCCTAGAACCGCTCTCACAACTATGACCGCAAGATCGACTATGCCGTACAGTTGGTTCATTACTCGGCTCTCTAGATGTCAAAAGTGTGCCAAAAGACACGCTCACTTCCGTTCGACGGCACCCTTCTCGCTATGGGACAAGTTTGCTCTCTGTTATCGTCGATTTTCCGTCGCATGTCTGCATGAGGTCATGACACTACAAAGCCTGGTCCCGCCAGAGCAGCAATCAGTATCTCTCGATGACTGTCAGTGCTAGTCAACGAGAGATATGAAGCAAGCGCAGGGTATCTTTTCTTTACCCGGGCTTTGCACGAGCTCCTCGGAAAGAACAATTTGGGAGCGACCAAAAAGTTTGCGCATCACATACAAGTACATGCCTCATCGGTCATCGCTGAGCCCTGTTCGGTTGGTACTGGTGATCACTGTTCTGTTGCAGTTACCAGTTTCTCTCGGTTGACGTCGGACCCTTAGCACACTCACGGGGTCCGAAAGCATGTGTCACAACAGCGGTCCAATGGGACCATGATTACGAGTACTCGACCCTTGTCCCCAAGAGATCGTCACCTGATGATGGTGTACCTGTCGATTGATCCATTGCTGTCCGGTGGAAGGTCTCCAAAGTGGCCTCGCCTTTCCGAGCACCAGTCTGAAAGCGATTCTGAGCTAAACCATGCGTGCTTTGCCTGGACACCCACAAGCTTTCCTACTGGCGCAACAAAGGCAGACGAAGGAGAGTGGAAGTTGCTATTCGAAGGTAGGAGCATCGACCCCATTCCTCTCGGACGCGTCATATATCCCATTCACCACGGATTATCTATGCATAATCTGATCGTCTTCTCTGATCATTCACTGCATTTACCAGGCTTCCGAGGACAAAGGACAGGGTGATGCCACACCGCCACGAGAGAAGGTTCAGGGCATCCCACGTGTGAAACCCACGGCACGTCTTAGACGCCAAAAGTCGCGTTTCAGGTTGGAATGCATTGGCATTGATTGTAGTTGTATAGTCGCATTGCTTCATCACTCATCCTCATCACCTTCCACCTTCACGCTCGGACTCACTCTCAACCTCATTTCATACACACTCGTAACGTTACACATCAGCCTGCACCAGCATCATCGCATCGAGCCACCTTATCTACTGTCTTTCTTATCTTGTCAAAATTCCACATTCATCCTTGACGTCTTCATTCCATTTATAGCTGACCATACCACGCGTCCGACGAGCGGCGAACAGCGCGGGCGACCAACGACTTTCACGACAAAGAACGACATCACACCTGACACTCAATAACGCAGACCACGTCACAACCTCACATAACAATCATATCACCATCTATTCCCAAAGCATCGAACCTCATTCTGGTCCGAGTCTCACAAGCTTCGAGGTGCTCGCATCGCAGACAGCATACTTTTGTAGGTGAGTATGTTCGAGCCGGGAGGGATGGTTCGGGCGAGAATGATCAGGCTTCCGGGTGAAAACGCACTCGTCTTTTGGTCTCATACACGACTGGGAGGAAATGAGGCTGCCCTCTTCTCAAGGGTCCGACACATGATAAGCAGCTGATCGGTCAGTGGAACAATACCAGTGGTACCGAGCTTCAACAATCGCAGTACATCTAGATCGGTCAACCATCATGGCGGCTACGAGAAATATCAAGTGTGAGCTGGTCCTCCATCACAACCTTTCTCAAGCATCGCTTGCTGACATATTTGTCCTCCCTCGGTACCTCTTCACTCTACCCATAAACTTCTTGCATTGCATTCCGCTCGTACGCAACTTTTCGTCAATCATCCGATTATGCGTTTGAACACGCCTCGTCCGAATCACAACAGGTGTCGTGGTTGGTGACGGTGCCGTCGGAAAGGTACGTCTATCCATCAGTGTGCTCTCCTACCCACTTCTTTAGATCGTCACACACGACGTCTGCTGACAGTCACCACCACCACCGTCTTCAGACTTGTCTTCTGATCTCCTACACGACCAATGCCTTCCCCGGCGAATATGTACCCACTGTCTTCGACAACTATTCGAGTCAGGTCATGGTAGACGGAATGACGGTCTCGCTTGGTCTCTGGGATACTGCTGGTCAGGAAGACTACGAGTAAGTGCAATGATCTCTGGTTCACATCAATCACCTCACGTCCCGTCCAAACTGATCACAAGCATATTACTCTCCCGCCGTTTGAAGATGAGACGGGCAGACTATGAGCAAGGTATACCTAACTGCTTCTGTGTTGTCATATAGTCGACTCCGACCTCTGTCATACCCTCAGACGGATGTATTCCTTCTCTGCTTTTCTGTCGTCTCCCCTGCATCATTCGAGAATGTGCGGACCAAAGTGAGTCGCACTATGGTTTGGAATATTGCCTGGATTGATGGTTTGTAGCCTCTCGATATGTTGGCTGACTTTAACCACGCCTTCTTAACGCAGTGGTGGCCAGAAATCCAACATCACTGTGAGTCGCATTCTCAAGAGCGCTGTTCGACAATATCGGCCGCAGACGAATGTGAATGCTGATGATGCTATTTTGGACAGCTCCTGGAACTCCCATCATCCTTGTCGGAACCAAGCTCGATCTTCGAGATGATCAGGCGACGGTCGACAAGTTGAGGGACAGGAGGCAGTCACCCATCCAGTACTCTCAGGTAAGCCCAGGTCCCTTCTAATCCAGCGTGACTGCCAGAAGTGGATCATGGAGCGACTTGATTTCTGACTGTTTGAAATAGGGCTCGACCATGGCGACCGATATCAAAGCTGCCAAGGTGGGTTCTGGATATGAGGAGGGACAGGTACATCGGTGTTCGCAGGAGCTGACGACTTTCGGCACCCATAGTACCTGGAATGTTCAGCTCTTACCCAAAAGGGACTCAAGACTGTATTCGATGAAGCGATCCGAACTGTCCGTAAGTAGTCGCTTCAGATCCTCTTATCCATGACGCTGCTACACCGATGAGGGATGCCAGTCTGCACGTCGTTCCACGACCAACGGAACGATTATTTTGCCTCGATGCATATTAGCTGATCTCACACCACTCGCACGCTTCATACGGCATCCGGTACACGCAGTCAACCCCAATCGACGAGCGGGCAAGGCCAAGAAGTCGAGCGGCTGCGTATTGATGTAGATGCGCCTCTTGCCTACCCCGAATATCACATCGCATTTGCTCACTACGAGGACGCGCTTATATGGGAGAGGCAATCGCCTGAGCAGAAGCCCTCCCTCCCCAGGTGTTTGATCAATACGCCACACTAGCAATCCTGCACTTTTCCCTCAACTTTCACAATCATGTCAACTGTTTATGTCATAGTAATTGCCTGTCCATTGATTATTCTCAACTGCCTTGTGCGTCTTTTCACATCCTGTACTAACAGATCTCTCGATTGTCTATTCTTGCTTATCTTCTATTCTAGCCCTCAACTTTTAGTTTTCGATTAATCATCTCTCAGTATTTATGCCTTTCTTCTATCTGTGATATATTATGTCCATTTACATTCTTCCATGGACCGATGGCCAATCCTCATCCATTTTGATAAAGCATCGGCGGTGCGGGAAGTGAGAGCCAGCGGAGAGAAGGGTCGGTAAACGATACGAAATGATATGTATGATACGGCAGCGATGCTTCGTTTTATGATTGATCAGTCTCAGACCCCGTCGCAGTGCCATATCATATGCCATGCATCCCTGAACCTATAGCAAATGTACGATCATCGAGATATCTTGATCTTCGATGACATTCCCGCGGCCGTCTACAAGCATGCAGGCCCCGTGCATGTCAGGTCGGTGATGTGTATCCATTGTATTTACTGAATCCATTCTTATGTCGAAGCGCAGGTGAACGTTCACAATGAAGTCCAAGCGAAAGGCATAGCCGTCTGATCCAAACATTTCAGTCAAAAGATTACTTATTTGTATTCTATACTGAGAATGTCTGGTGTTTCGTGATACAGATACCAAGTGAGACGTCACACACTATCGCTCACCCTTTCGCCAGGTTCAGGTTTTAATGAGGCTCTGCCATCCCAAGGTTATCAGGCCCAAAGCTATTAGGCAACAACTCGTCCATCGTCATCTTGACCACGTATTTCTTGGCCGCGGCAATCGCTTCGGTGTCGGAACCCTCGAGGTTGCGGCTGAGGTCAGACAAGAACGCCGGTAGTTCAGTGCTTGCTCCGGATGACGATGTGGATGAAGATGAAGATGAGGGATAGGTCGAGGAGATGAAGTAGATTGGGATGTGAGGTTGGAGGAACTCGCGCAGGAATTGTCGGCAGATACCGCATGGCGAGATGGTCGGGGCTGGCACGTCACTGCGTTTGTACGACGAACCAATTCATTCGGCTTTCAGCACGAAGGGCACACAATATGAGGCGATGGGACACCGTGGAGATAGGGTACGGAGAGGTGTGAAAGAGGGATGGAATGGCAGACGCCTGAATTCGGCTCTCGGTTCGACACTCACGAGGACACTGCTACCGCCAGGAATCGATTATATCCCTCGCTCTGCGTGTAGAACGATTACAACGATTTCAATGAGGTCAGCTAAAAGTCAGTTGAGGAGTCGAGCGATGTCGCGCATACAAAACTCATTGCCCATGTTGTCAAATACAAGAGCGTGATTCGTCTTATTACTCACGATAGCTTTGGTGATTGCTGTACGTTCAGCACAGATACCGGCGCCTACCATTCAGTTTTCCGAATGAGAACGAGCGTACGAATATGTGAGTAGGGCCCGGAGTTAGCGCCGCAGTCTTTCATCGCTTCTCTCACCCGTCTTGACTTTACATGCACCCTCGCACCGCTCACCTCACCCCACTCAGACCCTTATTGCGTCGCCCCTGAGATCTCATCCACAGTGGATGTAAAAGCATATGATTTCTCGTTCACTGACCATAGGATGCGTTCTCGACATTGCAGCCGCCTACGATCGTCCCATCTTCGCACAGGAGGGCAGCACCGACCCTATGAGTGTTCGAATAGAATCAAGCCACAATCACATCAACGGGTGTGTTATTGAGATGATAGAGCGGTAACTCAAGACGAGGAGAGACAAATGTCTCACCGGAACTTGGAGTACGGGGCATACGCTCTATCTCTATCTGCAGGCCGTACAGAAAAAGGTTATCGCCTATCAGCTCCTTCGATCAATCGGGATCAGTGTCACTGAGGGAGTGCAGCTCACAGGTGAGAGAAGCGCTGAAGAGCTTGTGGAGCGTCTCTGGGCTCAGCTGAGCAGAGGTCGAGGTAGACATAATATCGTTTGTCGATCTGGTCGTGAGGAGTAATGACAACGATAAGGTGTACAAGTATATATGCTGCAGTTGGTGATTCAATCTTCTTATCCAAGATAGCCTGTCGTTGAGGACACCTCCACCCGATAGTCTATCTATAGATGCTCACTGTACATGCATGTGGTCATACTCTAGCCATGTCACGTGGTCTATCGAGATCCCACAAAAGGGAGGGAACACCTAAATTTGTTTCGTCTCGACTGTCAAATTCCGAAACTGAAAACTGTCACCGCTGGTAGCGAGTCTTGGTAGCGAGGGGCGAGCGAGCGCGATTCATCTCCATTCTTTCGTCTTCCATCACGTCTAACCCTCATCTTCTATACACATATACGTATATTCATCTCGATACATCTCAGAAAAAGCAGGTGCATGCCACCTCGCCTCCCAGCTCAACTCTCACGCACTTGCAGGAGCGTACTACCCACAGCGAGGAAAAGCGTCTCCGTTTCATACGTTTCTTGTATAAACCCATTTGTAGCGACCTATCAGACAACTCACCAACGAGCACCGACTTTCGCTGCTGCTGCTTCTGCATCAGCTTCGTTTCACTCTACACCTTTTATCTCTGCAAAACCGAAAAAGATGCCTCCTAAAGGTAAGAAGGTAACGGAAGACAAGAAGGTCATCCTTGGTCGACCGGGCAACAACTTGAAGGTGTGTACATAGTGATATCTTTCTTCCTTCAGGTGCAGTGAAGTAGTAGCTGATATAGCTGTCATCCCTTTGTGCTTTGTGGACCTTGTAGATCGGTATCGTCGGTCTGCCGAACGTTGGTAAATCATCCTTCTTCAACACCCTCTCTCAGACTGACTTGGGTAAGGCTGCCAACTTCCCCTACGCTACAATGTGAGTTATTGAAATATCGTTTGCAACAACGCAACAACTGGCTAAAACCGAATTCTTCTTGTCGCTCTTAGTGACCCCGAGGAGGCTCGAATCCCCGTACCTGACGAGCGATTCGACTGGCTCTGTTCGGTGTACAAGCCCGCCTCAAAAGTTCCCGCCTTCCTGACATGTATCGATATCGCCGGTCTTACCGCCGGAGCCTCGACCGGAGCGGGTCTCGGTAACGCTTTCTTGTCCCACGTTCGAGCTGTCGACGGTATCTTCCAGGTCGTCCGAGCATTCGACGACGCCGAGGTCATCCACGTAGAAGGTGACGTCGACCCCTTGAGAGATATGCAGATCATCTCAACAGAATTGAGGTTGAAGGATATCGAGTGGGTGGAGAAGGAGCTCGAGCGACTCAAGAAGAACTCCAAGAACCTTGGAAGTGTCTCTCTTGCTGACAAGGCGAGGAAGGAGGAGCTTGTGAGTGAAATATGAAGTCTCCAGCGGGTTTCAAGATCAACTATAATGTCTTTCCGGACTATGGCTGACACAATCGTCCCTCCGCAGGCCACCGTGGAGAAGATCTACAAGTGTCTTGTAGAGGACAACCGAGATGTGCGAAAGGGTGCTTGGACCAACAAAGAGGTGAGTGTGCATTGTCATGCGGATGGCTTGGCCGAATGATATGAGCATATATCCCTGCCCCACCACCCGCCCCCCATGTGTGATGAAACAGAGCCCAAAGCTCTTTAAACCCAGCTCATCGAGTGGAGTAACGCCCAATAGACAATGAGAGAAATTTTATATATCTGACCCAAAAGATCCTATCAAGACATTCTTTCATGAATAAAAAAACAAAAACAGCACGCCAAAAGATAACGTCATGCTGACATGTCCCGATATTCTGGCGCCACGCGTGCATATAGGTCGAGGTCATCAATGGTCTCACCCTCTTGACGGCCAAGCCCATCACCTACCTCGTTAACCTGTCTGAGCGAGATTTCGTCCGAAAGAAGAACAAGTGGCTGCCCAAAATCAAGGCTTGGATCGACGAGAACAACCCCGGAGACTCTCTCATCCCCTTCTCAGTCGCCTTGGAAGAGCGACTCGTCAACATGTCCGACGAGGAGAAGGTCGCCGAGGCTGAGACCCTTGGTCTTGGCAAGAACGCGAGCGCTCTCGGAAAGATCACGACTGCCGGTTACGCTTCGCTTGACTTGATCCGATACTTCACCTGTGAGTGACGCCTGGTTCCCCTTAGACAGTTCGCTGTGACTAGATTACTGACTGTCAAGTTCTGCACTATGTCATCTTACAGGTGGTCCCGATGAAGTACGAGCCTGGACTGTCCGAAAGGGTATCAAGGCCCCTCAAGCTGCTGGTGTCATTCAGTGAGTGAAGAAATATGCGTACTGACTGGAGGCTTATATGCTGATGTTTTCGTCTATCTTTCAGCTCTGACTTTGAGAACAAGTTCATCTGTGGTGAAATCATGGCTTACGATGATCTCAAGGAGTACGGAACGGAAGCTGGTGTCAAGGCTGCTGGTAAGCTTAGACAACAGGGCAAGCCTTACGAGGTTGTAGACGGTGATATCTGTTACTGGAAGTCTGGTCAGTAAGGGATGGTCAAAGGATAGAGGCTGTAGATGCAGTGTGTGCATTATATGTATATACTGGTACATTGCTACATGTATCTGGTGAGAAGCACAGCGATCGAGTGCAGTCATGGTGAAGCAGCAAGACAAGACTGAGGGTCTGAATATCAACAGCTCAGGCTAGCCCCGAACGGGACCAAAATTTCCGCGTGAGCGAGAACATGAAATATGAACCGAGCGATCGCAGTTGGAACAGCTTTCAGCTAAGCCTCGTTCCCAATCATCAGGAGCTAATCAGAGCCAGTGGCAAGAAGCGATATACTTCAAAGCCTTCTCTTCTACCAGAAACCGATCATATACGCAAATACTGCACGACGCAAAATGTTGACCCCGACCACGACGCCACCGCACACGATAACACCGGAAGAACACTCGACCATC
Source organism: Kwoniella heveanensis BCC8398 (assembly GCA_000507405.3). Lineage (NCBI taxonomy): Eukaryota > Fungi > Basidiomycota > Tremellomycetes > Tremellales > Cryptococcaceae > Kwoniella > Kwoniella heveanensis. The sequence goes on along the minus strand of KI669513.1, from coordinate 116,564 downwards.
ACATCTTCGACACCGACGAGCTTTGTCGATATCCCTCCCGTGCTGAGATGGCTCGACCAGGTCGAGGTGTACATGTCTCCAGTTAGTGGTGGCTGGGAGGCTTTGACCGGGAGGATTGGAGGGCGGTTGTATGTGACTGAGGCGTGAGTTGGAACTCGGCTATTTCTTCTTATGCGGATCACGCAGCATGGTTGAAGATACAGGAGGTCGGGTCTACAAGCTGTAGAGCATCGTTCGCTGTCTTTCAGTCATCTATCTCGGCTGGGTGTAGCGACGGTGGGATACTAAGATCCTTCGGACATCCTGACTTGACTGAGCTGGATTGAATTGAGCCGAGCTGTGCTGACTCGTTCGGCTGGAATACCCTTGACAGAGCTGTGACTTTCATTCCCGATGGAAACGCGAGTGCGAGTGGGACCACAAACGCCCAGATACAAGGCTTCAACCTCCCCTACCAAGCCCTCACTCTACACGCTCTGACGCCCGCCGACTCCAGCACGCAGACGCCCGCTCATCTGTATTGTCAAGTAGACGAATCGGACGCGCCTTCGCCTTTAACGACAACAGCCGGAAATACGAACGGAAACGGAAACAGTGTAGTAGACAACGAGGAGGATGGAGAGGGAGGAGGCGAAGGGTATGGAGAGGACGAGTTTACCGAGATGAGGGAGGTCAGGATCTTCTTGCCCGAGGCTAAGCGTGAGTGTCTCGAACAATTATATTATCCTCTCTTCGTTCACTCGCTTTCGGTGAAGATGGCGGAGGGCTGTTCGGCGTCGATATTTACGTCCAAGCGAATCTTGGACACGGGAGCATCTTCCATGAATGAGTCATCATGTCTCCTTCTCGTTTCTGACCAGCGGTATATCAGGGTCACAGCAAGCTGACCACAAGAATCGCATGACCCTCTCCTCCTCTCCCCTCGATCACGCAATCATGCATTCATGCACGCGCCACGTGCCCACGCACGTCTACAGTCGAACCCCTCTTCCAGGCTCTATCATCGTGTTCGGCCCTCCACGCCTCCTTATTACCGAATGGCGAGCCTTCCTCATTCTTCGGCTTCGGCGATGGCGACGATGACGACGACGAAGGGGAATACGATGATGGACAATGGGAAGATGCGGACGAAGATTCTACGGATGGTGGAAGGGTGAGGACACATAACAACGGTCAGAATGGACCTTCTGCTCGATTCAGACCGTACTAGTGCGCTTAAACATTCGTTCATCCAACCATTCCCCCTTACACCGAGAAATCCATCTGCATATGGTGTAAATGAGGCTTGATGAATTGGCTTCAAACGGCTTGTTTGGGGATACTTGGGGAAGGCCATGTGCAGTGTTTGATATAACAGCAGATCAGTATAGAATGGCCTGGAAGAAACCTATGCTGATGAAGGAAATGCACTGCCTGCCCACTCATTATTACTACAGAGACATTTTGGGTATACGCCTGAGTGTGATCAACAGCAACAGCAAGAGCGGCGCGATACTCGTATCAGAATTCAACGCGAAAACGATGGCTTTATATACTCTGCCGCTGATATACCAGACGACGCGAAAGACGACGAAAAAGAAGGAGATGATGTTGGTGATCAAGAATCAGGGGTGGACGAGCTGGCGGATCAAATGGATAGGTTTCTAGATATGGTAGATTGGGGGAATGTGCAGAAACCGGCAGGATGGGACAACGACCGATAAGAATGATTGATACTGAGGCAAGATTGTAACCCGTTCAGTTAGAAGTGGTGACCTTTGTTTACATGCAGCTGCGTGCGTCTAACTTACGCAAGTGCCAGACTTTCCAAGCGGGAGGAGAAGAGAGAAGAGATGAACGAAGATGGCAGATTCAGCCTATGGTAGATATAGTATATCAGGATATGTTGCCCTACTCCATTACCATTTGTACTTGCCCAATTGTCACGCCCAGCCAGTAAAGCCTATTGTCAGAAGTTGAATGCTTTTCTTGACAGAGCACATAGCGGAAGGAAATAGGCGCACTTTGATTCATCATATGTATACATCTTCATGCGATCTACGTGACATACACCGGGCGAGCCGCTGAACGAGCTGATGCTTTTCATATGTACGGTCCCCTTCTGTGCCTCTTCATTTGTCCACCGGCAAGTCGCGCTCCACTGAGCCTTCGCCTCCGCTTGAGGCTAGGCCGGCCACTTGCTCTTCCGAGCGGATTCAACCTCATGCACTCCACAAACGGTCACCTTTCACGTATGACCAATTATCAAGCGGTCACACCAACATCAATAGGAGGTTGAGGTACCTCGATGCCCTCCTGCTGAGCGGCACTACCAGTCTTTGACTCGAAATCTGCCAAGGGGTCCTCGGACTCGATGTTGATGGTATGCGTGCCGTCGGCGTCGATGAGGATGCAGTTGAAGTTGAATCGGATCGTGAGTCCTGTGATCGGGATGAAGGGAGTTAGCAAGAGGAATTAATTATGGGAGAAGTGGGCCGTTCTACGGAATATCCGCTGTGTTAGCAATATAAAGGGCGAAGCAGCGACGCGACCGGCGGCGCCTCGGCTTTCATTTCGGTTGCCAGACCAGCCAGACACGTTCACCGGCAGATGAATCAGGAAGGAAACCGTCGTTTCCTGACAAATCCAACAACGGTGCTACTCACGCTTCTGGACCTCGTCAATGCACTTCTTCAGCACCTCAATACCCTCCTTCTTGTCCATACCGTCGAACCACCACTTGTCCATCGTACTCAAGCTGACGTACACTCCCATGCCGTGCGCGGCATACGGCACGACAGCCTTGGTGCCGAGGTAGTCGATCCAATACAGGTGGGGCTTGGAGGTCGTCGTGTCGAATCCACCAAGAAGAAGGTTGACAGAGTAGGGCGATCTTGATCGAATCGACTCGGCGAGCGTACGTCGGATCCATGCTGAGGCAGGACCGGGAAGGAGGGGGTAGTTGTTTCTGCCACCCCAGGAATCGGAAAGTAAGCGATCATTTCAGTTCCAAGTGGGGAGGGAGATACCGCGGGAGAAGTTGCATCTAGCAAGATAATGGGAGAGAGGGAGACATCCGAGATATGAGTAGCGTCGGTCTTCTTGGACGCAGAGACGGATCCAATTCACAGGTTCATGCTCGCCTTTCAACACAGCTCCCTTACTCACCGAATATGGTACAACCTCATGTTCCTCTCGACGTATTCAGCAAAGTTATTCGTATCTCCTGGCTCGCCGCCGTACGCCATGGCCAGATGAGGACCAAGCGACTTGATCTTGTTCTCGTCCGACTTCATACGAACGATTGATCGGCCGGCCGAGGTGTCTGAGCATAAGAGGACGTAGTCCTTGCCTGGTGAAGTGGGTTAAAAGGGAATATAGATGTAGCTCAGTGGAGGTGTTCGTTGGTATGTAGCAAGAAGGGAGTGGCGTTTAGGACAATCCACCAGCTCCGCGCGCTACTGAAGGGAGATTGGACCAGATACACGATGGAGGAGGAGGAGAATGGAAAGAAGTTGAATGCTGATGTGCTACTCACCCGTGATACCGAATGAACACTCCATGATGTAAGATGAATGATCGATCGAGGTGAAGAGTAAGGAAGTAGTGACGGAGAAGGCAACAGAAAGCGTGTCAAAGCTATTCGAGTTGATAAGTTTTCCTATCTGGCGCAAGGCAGTTCTCCGAGGTGTCTTTGTAAGGTCGATAGATGGTATCGACTATGAACGAAGTGGAAGTGGAAGTGGACGCTGTCGATAACGGTAACTGTACGAGTGTAGCTTGTGTAGCTTGCGCGTTTGAGTCTGTCATCGTCAGCGTTGAGGAACAGGCCCTTTCAATTACGTAATACTTGTCCACCCACCCAACACGCTGTAGTACACGTCTCGAGCTTCGTTCCTCCACGTCCAGCTCTGTCATGTTCGTGCGGATGATATAACCTAGGCGTACCCGCGATCGTTTCGCCCATCTGACGCTACTATAAGCCAAGGCCCACACATCACTACTATCGTCTGAACCCAGCTGGTCTGTTTACAGGAGAAGCAGGCCAGCCTTTCCGCCACAATTCTGTCCTTCACATAAGCGGAACGATATCCCGACACGATGTCGTCTACGACCGACCTGCCGCCGGTGACGCTGCTCTTGCAGGAGATCCAGACGGTCACATCGGCGATGAGGCGCAATCAACGATGGGCTTCGACATCATCCTCTTCGTATGCATCCTCCTCAGGCGCTCTGCCACCGAGCTTGCGAGCTGGCAGAGGCGGTAGGAGTGGATTGTCCAGGGCGGGCAGTAGGAGGGGCAGAGGGAGTCATGAGGGCGTGGATGAAGGGGATCTGATGGACGGGTTCGTGGAACTCAGAAGGTCATTGAGTGGTGTACGAGGTATGTGCTACAGGCGTTACACACCTTCTCCGAACGGTAATTTCTGCGAGACACTGCTGATTGTGCTGAATCTGCATGCGACTTCCTCGCAGACCTGACCGTCTTGGCACCCCTGGATTTATGCGCACCCTTTCTGGCACTCATACGCTCTCCTCTCACTTCGGGTCCCATAACATCACTCTCACTTACCTCCTTACACTCGATCATCGTATCGATCCTCCCACTGTACTTGACCGCGCCGTCACTTGAGATCACCCCTTCAACCCCCTTACAGCTCGCGCTTTCACACATCACCTCAGCACTCTCCACGTGTCGGTTTCCCTCGTCATCGCCTCAGCAAGATGAACTCGTGCTGTTACGCTTGCTCAGAGTCATCGAAATCCTGCTTTCGCCCATCCCCATGCCGACAGGGAACCCGGACATCAAGGGAATCGGTTCCATGCTAAACCACATGGGAGACGAGTCCGTTTGTGAACTACTGGAAGTGGGTTTAGGCATGCTCGCCCGAGCAAGATTGAGCGAAGGGATCAGAAGCACCGCTCAGAGCTGTGTACAAGCTATCGTCAGGGCTTGCTTTGGCAGGCTCAAGGTGTTGACGCCTGAAGACGCCGAGAGGCTTCTTGGTGCAGGGACAAGCAGGGCGGTCGAGCCGGAAGTCAGAGTTCCCGAAACGATCAGGGAGGTTGGGCCTGACCAGATCGAGGAAAACACAGATGGACAAGTTGAAGGAAATACAGAAGGAAGCGCCGAGAAGGACCCCTCGCCCTCCGAAGCGCAAGGACCCACAGAAGCCAAAGTTGCATCCGCAGAAGAGAAAGCGGCGCCAGGTAAGCTGATACGTGGAGATGGGTAATGTACATGAATCGACTGACGTGCCTTCGACTGAAACAGCTGTATCGCTCTTTACTCCTCATGGACTGCCGACCATCCTTGAGCTTCTGCGAGTCCTCATTGCCTTACTCAACCCCAACGACCAGGCGCATACCGACTCGATGAGGCTATCTGCTTTGGCTATCCTGAATACGGCGCTTGAGGTTGGAGGCGCAAGCTTGGGCAACTGGCCGGAGCTGCGTGAGGGTGTGAGGGACGAGGGCTGTCGATATTTGTTCCAAGTGAGCTCGCTGTTCTACCCGAAGCCGACGACATTAGCTGACCTGATCTTACAGCTCACTCGATCAGATTCACCCTCTCTTCTCGCTCAATCACTGCGCACCACCTCAACTCTTTTCTCTACTCTTCTGCCACAACTCAAACTTCAACTTGAACTTTTCCTCTCGTACCTCATCGATCGACTAACTCCCCCAAATCCCGCTCCGATCCCTATCCACATGTCTCAACGATCGGAAATCAGCTCGAGACCAGGTACACCAGCGCTCGGTGGGCGTACGGATGGTCGATCGACACCCATCAATGGTGAAGCCCCGTCGTCTGAAACTCCTGCGTCCGGCACGCCTAGACCTCTCAGCTTGCTGCCACCCGTGCCAAACGAAACAAAGGAATTAATGCTGGATACCCTGTCTCAAATCGCGATCAAGCCAAGCTTCATGGTGGACTGCTGGGTCAACTTCGATTGTTCGACAGAGAGCGAAGATCTCTATGAACGGCTGATCGGTTTCCTCACTCGGGGTGTGTATCCGACCGGCCCTCCCAAGGCGGACGGCTCATCAAATCTTTTTGAAGGTCTAGACAACGCTCAGCTCCTATCCCTTGAGATCCTACTCTCCTTCGTCAGCTCCATGGCGGACCGCTTAGACGGGGGCCAAGAGGGTTGGTCAGATTCGTATCCGACTTATCATGCGCTCACGGGTCAAAAGTCTAGGAAGGGTGTGTTGTTGACCGGAGCCCAAATGTTTAACACTAAACCGAAGACCGGTATCGCCTATCTGGAGAAAGAGGGGGTCATCATACCAGACGCAAACGCCGAAGATACCGACGAAGATAGGAGAAATCTAGCCATTGCCAAGTTCCTGAAATCGTCAAGTCGATTGGATAAACGAGAGCTAGGAGACTTCATCAGCCGACCGGATCAACTCGGTTTATTGAAAGCTTTCATTGGATTGTTTGACTTCAAGGGCGTGAGTAGTGCAATGTCAGGCATGTGACATTGACTTCGGATGCTGATTTCATTGTATCAGAAATCGATTGCCGACGCCATGCGAGAGTTGCTCGAGACTTTCCGTCTACCGGGTGAAGCGCAGCCGATCTCCAGGATCACTGAGACATTCGCTGAACACTTCTTTTCTTTCAAACCTGGTAGGTCTTCTCATTACAATTCGCTGGTACCGACCATGACTGACTGTGCCTTTAGCCGAGATTGCCGACCAAGACGCCGTTTATGTACTGGCGTACTCGGTGATCATGCTCAACACGGATCTGCATAACCCTCAAAATAGGGTACGTATTTAGGAGCCCAACTTGAACCGTACCAGTGCTGACGATCTCGGTTGCAGAAACGTATGACCATTGAGGACTACAAGAAGAATCTGCGAGGTGTCAACGGCGGAAAAGACTTTGATCCTGAATATCTGGCTGCCATCCACGAGTCGATCAGAAAGAGAGAGATCATCCTGCCCGAGGAGCATGCTGGTCAGCATGGATTCGAGTACGCGTGGAAGAGCTTGATGCAGAGATCGAGAACGGCAGGTGAGCTACTAATTTCATCCATATGAAGCAAACCGATCAGCGAGAACTCACAACCATGCGCGCTCCAATCAGGACCCATGATCATCTGTAACACTGGGGTCTTCGACGAACAGATGTTTGGCTTGGCATGGCGACCTCTTATCTCAGCCATCGCGTACGCTTTTACCATGTCGGCCCAAGACGAACATGTCATCCAGAGAGCTATCACTGGCTTCCGGCAATGCGCCTCTCTTGCGGGACACTTCAGATTACCAGAAGTCTTTGACACTATCGTCCAGTCGCTGTCAAGCGCTACCGGACTTTTGGATGAGACTGAAGATGGCTATCAAATGTCAAATCATCCCGTTGTCGAGAAGGACAACCAGTCCATTACTGTGTCCCCTCTGTCTATCCGTTTTGGCCAATCGTACCGATCTCAACTCGCTACCGTCGTACTGTTCACCATTGCCAACGGCAATGGTCAAGCGATTCGAGAAGGATGGTACCAGATTTTCGAGATGTTCCAAACGCTCTTCCTGCACTCATTGCTTCCTACGCCAATGCTTCAGATGGAAGACTTCTTGGCAGGCACAACGACTATTCCCATGAAAGCTGCTTCGCCTGCGCCCCAACCTGAACGAAGAGCAGAAGGCGGGGGCCTGCTATCAACCCTTTCGAGCTACTTGCTCAGCCCGTATGGTCAATCGACAGACGCGCTGGTGGTCGAGACAAGCGAAGAGGACGTGGAGAATACCCTTGTCGCCGTTGATTGCCTGTCAAGCTGCAAGCTTGAGGAGCTGTATGCAGAGATTCTGTGAGTCTTCGCAGTAGTCTCGACTCGAATCATGAAGCTGATTTTGTGCTATCTTGCAGGAGCCTCGACGTGGAAGCACTTCTTCCGGCTTTGCGAGCGATCCGATCGTTGGCGGAGGCTCGAACAACAGCACGATTACAATCTCGCAGCGCTGTACGGGGGGAGACCGGCTCGCCTGTGCTCAACAGCCGAATCGAAGGCCAATTGCCCTATGATCCCGCCTGTGTATTCCATCTGGAGATGATGGTCAGTCTTGCCGCCAGGAGTAAGCAGAATATCGGAGAGACTTGGTGAGCTTGGCTTGTATAGAGATCGTCGTCAATCGGAAGGGACGCTGACGCTCTGCAACCACAGGCCTATTATTTTCGAGTACATCTCAGCATTGTTGTCTTCAGCCCAGTCATACAGTGTTCTTCTCATCGAGAGAGCAGTAGTTGGCTTACTTCGGCTCTGTCTTATCGTTTCTGAGACAGTGAGTCACACCAAGACGCAACGTGACAAGTCGTCATCTGGCTAAAGCCTCTGTTCTGTGTCAATTAGCCTGAACTTCGAGATCAGCTCTACATCGCCCTCGACGTCCTTCGAAGCCTACCTTCCACCGTCCTCAATGCAGTGTCAGAACAGCTCATGGCGGGCGTCGCTCGAATCTTGGAGAAGGATACAACAGTCGTCAAGTCTCAAACGGAGTGGAACCTCGTCATCGCGCTATTCCGAGCAACCGTTGCCCATCCCGAAGCGTCAAAGGTCACGCTTTCCATTGTGCAGAAGATGGCTACATCTTATGGCGAAGGCAAGCACGGTCCCGGATTGACGGGGGATAACTATGCGGGAACAGTAGCGTTGCTCGACGAATTTGCTACTGCCGCTGGAGCTGCTGCTGCGGGGAGACAGCAGCAGAGCAGGAGAGCGTCCGCCGGTCCACAAGCGACCCTGTGAGTGCATCCGCCATCAGCTACGGTTGGTGTAACAATTAGCTGAACATAATGCACTCGTCCAGGGGTCCCACTGTCGAACGCGGCCTGACAGCTCTTGATTCGCTGTACGAATTGAGGAATGTCATCCCTGGACTCATGGCTTCGAGTGGCTTGCGCGAGCACGATGGTGAGTTCTCGAGACGAGATCTTTGCTGCAGGGATCATGTGGATGGAAGCTCACTTGCCTTCCATCAGCTTTCAACGCGTTCTGGCTGCCACCACTATTGGTGATCGGGAAGCAATGTGTCAATGGATGTCGTGAGATCCGACAACGAGCCATGGGCTATCTGCAAAGATTGCTCTTGTCCCCACAACTCCTATCAGGTGACGAATCGACCTTGCCTACGATATTTGACCGGGTGCTGTTCCCGGTCCTTGAGGAGCTGCTCAAACCTCAGGTGTACGAGAGAGATCCCCGTGGTATGTCCGAGACCAGACTGAAGGCTGCCACGCTGCTCTGCAAGATCTTCTTGCAATATGTGGTGAGGTTGGTGGAGAGCGGGAAGAACGTCGAGGGCCTGTTCGTGAGAGTGCTGGATAAGCTCGAGCGATTCATGAGGGGCGAAAGGGATCTACTGGTGAGTGGCTGAGAGACCCATGACGTTCTGTGGTCGATCTGGGGGTCTGAGGGAAATCTGTGGCTGATCATGAGCACTGTCATCTCTCATCCAGAACGAGGCCGGAGAGTCCTTGAAGAACGTGGTATTAGTCATGAACTCGTCGAACCTTCTCGTGCCCCCACCTTCAGAAGGAAATCATGACTCGAGAACTCCCGAGCAGAAAGAGCTGTGGGACAAGGGAGCCGAGCGTATCGAAAGGGTGTTACCTGGTTTCTTGGCCGAAGCTATCCCTCGACCAGTGCCTCCATCAGCATCAGCAGCGACAGCTACGTCATCAACACCGGTTTTGCCGCTGCAGGGCCAGGAGCAAGTGGGGCAGGGAGGGCACGCTCAAGCTTGAGGCTAATCCTTTCACTGAAGAAGGCGTATGATACTGTAGATGAAGAATAGACTGTAATACATCATCCCGAGCAAGCGCCGTGACCGCCGATTGAAGCAAGAAACGTATGACGGTCGAGCACATATTTTGAGAGGTGGCTGCTCATCGCAAAGGGCGTTTGTTTGTATATTTTTATTGAGTTCAGCTGATAATTGATGAGAGATCGTCCTGCGAGATCTATCGTGCACACACAGCTTAACGGGCATGCATTTGGTCAGTACTGGGACGAGCCTACTCTTCACGCCCTATGATGTGTTTGCTTCTTGGTCAATTGTTTGTTTCTGCCCGGGTGCCGTAAATAGATCGTATTCGCGTTGCAAAAGCCCTGCATTGCATCGATGTGAAACGACAAGCCTTGATTACCTCTTCCCTCTTCTTACCGTCTGCCCCACCTGCAGTCAGATTCTTTCCGCGACCTCAATCCTCAATCTTCGTGATCTCACTGCTCGTCAAATGTTGCTCCGCCGGAATCCCCGCTAGGCGGTGTGATCGCGATGGTCGATCGTCGATGATGCCTCTATGAGTGATGCCTCTCCAGGAACTTTAATACGTTCGATGGGCTGATTGTACGAGAACAGTCGCGAGGAGTCAGATCAGATCAGATCAGATGGACACAATGGAAGGATATTTATTGGCTTGCGCTGTGCTCGGCATTTCGAACTTCGCTCAACATGGAGAATGCGCCACCGAATCCGGGACCCAGGCCGGCCGCGACGCCATGGATGTGATGAGGGTTATATGATGATCACTGGCTTTGCACGTATCTCCCCAAGCGTCCAGGTTCAAGAAAAGCGGAGGGGAGGATGGAAGGGGGAGGAACGAAGGACTCAAGCTCATGCTTGAAATCAACCACATTTTCAGATTTCGGACTCACTCGTCAGCGGGCTTAACGCCCAGAGCGATGTCCACCAACTTGCCTGATCCTTTCTCAAAGATGAAATGGGATCGTTTCGTGCTGTGTTGATTGGTTTCGAGTCAAAAGTCAGTACAATGTCTTCAAGTAGGATCGACCATGAATACGATACAATCACTGGGTGGAATACCACCGGACCATCACCTAGCCCGCTTGGGCATCGAATGTTGAAGGTCAAGGAAGGGGAAAGAGCGGAAACTCACTTGTTTGGAGCCACGAAAGCGCCGAGTCTTAAGGTGTTGTCAAGATCAGAATCAGAATCAGAAGCAGAAGACGGGATCAGCGCACAGCCAATGTCGTTCGTTCCGGGAACGCGAGCTTGGGAAACGGGAACAGTTGGCTGCAAGTTCAACTGGAGTTGTCTCTTCGCAAAGGCGGTTGAGCATCTCGGCGATGAGATCGTATCTCTGCCCCTCTCGCGCCCCTTTTCTGTCTCGAGATGACCAGGCAAAGGATTGCCGGCTCAAGGTGAAGAAAGAATGGTTGTAGGCGAAGCTGTACACTGTGGGTGTAGAGTGTACGTACCTCTTGATCAACTTGCTTTCGGGGTCGCAGAGCAACTTGTAAGTCAACTCCTTCTTGGTGATCCACTGTATGGTATAAGACGACGAGGCATTCAATCAGGATGATCAGCATTCAGATCTTTGGCAAGACGACTCAATTACAATGAAATGGATAGTCGAGATCGAGGTTGATTCATGACCCGGGCCGCAGGTATCGTGATCGTAGTGTGGGATCGGGTGTTTGATCTCAAAGCCCAGCTCATAGCTCACCTTCTGCTGGGCTTCCGGCTTGTCCTTGGACAGCCCATAGATATCGTATCCATACCCAGCTATCCTGTCGAAGTTATCTCGGTAACCGCACGCCTGGGTCGTGCAGCCTGGCGTGTCTGCCTGTATAATGAGACATCGGGCTCGTCAGGACCGCACAACACCGGACTCTTTGCCCGTTCCCTGATCAAGACCGAGTCCTCCACATGCACTTGAGTCAGGTTACTCACCTTGGGATACAGGAAGATAACGACTCCCTTCTCTCCGGCAAGGGTCGATACATCCACATCGTTGCCCCCGTTGTCTTTGAGCGTGATCTTGGGCAACTTGTCCCCTTGTTTGAGCTGACCCCGAGGTCCAGTTTCAGCAGGAGCATCGGCAGGAGCTTCAGCTTCTTTTTCCTTCTTAGCAGCGCTTGCCTCAGAAGATGAGGCGGCGGCGGCGGCGGTGGACTGTTTCTTTGAAGCAGCACCCTTGGACCTGGGTCTGGAAGTACTGCTGGGGTTGGCTTTTGAGGTGGTCTTGGCCTTTTTGGCTTCGGTGTTTTCCTTGGCAGACTCTTTGGCGGACCTCTGGAAAGGAAATAGAGAGTCAACGTCATCCAGGTAGCTGTTGACTGAATTTATATCTCAAAAAAGGGGAGAGATCCGCCTGAATCACGTAATGCCGCATTCTCTTCGCAATAGAGGTACGACCCAGCTTTGGAACGCACCTTCTTGGTCTCAGTCTCAGTCACTGCTTCCTCGGTAGTAGTACCATTAGCTTTCGAAGCCGCGGGCTTCTTGGTGGTGGATGTAGTCGCCGCCTTGCCATCGCCTTTACCATTACCGCTGCCATTGGCCTTGGATTCGACCTTGGGCTGATCGGCGATACGTGCCGACCTTCGGGAAGCGGGAGGCGCGTCGGAAGTAGGTTTCTTGGGAGGCATTGTGGGGTTGATTGGTTGGTTGGTTCTAGTCGAAAGAATGATGGTCTAAATCAATTGAGTCGAGTCGAGTTGGAAAGTGCTGAAGATGTCATGTATCTGAGAACGGGATGGACCATGCTTTTCGAGAAGCAATCCATCAAGCCACCAATGATCGGCATAAACACTTGTTGAGTGCGCATAACTAATGGTCGCATCGCATCATCCTCACCGAGTGAAGTGATTGACTGTGACTGGTGCCCCATCACGATACGATCAGGCACCATAAAGCAACTCGTAACATGACATGACATGACATGTACGTGGGAAAAACACAAGAACCGAGAGTGATACGAGTGCTTCCGTCAACACGCCGCTTCACGCCCAAGTGCACGGCGACGGAATCAGAGTTTTAGCCGACGGAGTCGACAGAGTTCACCCATTAAGTTAGTTAACCGGTGCCCCAGCGAATTCAACAGATTCAATAGTGTGTGGTGCTAGCTTTGACAACACCACTGGTCAAGTTGACTTACCGCCAATCGTCTTATCCCAAAAAGTCGGTCGACATCATAAACATAATCATCGTATCATATCTCCTCACCTATTCGTCGTACCATAACACTACACCAGTTGTCATGAGTCTCTCCGCATAGCTGCAGCGCCACCACTGGAAGGATTCATACTTCGGATACTGTAAGCTGATACGCATTCGATTGAAAGGATTACCTGTTCGTCCAAGAGGGAGAGCGTGTCTGTCTCTTACACCGTCAACTAGAGCTGCTGTGGACCGGACTGGCTGATGCCTGTAGTGCGGTGATATTGTGAGTAATCAGGCATGCCACCGGATCCCATCGGGCAAGCTATGCATGAAGAGACACTGCCTGCAACCGCGTTCTTCCTATGCTGACAAACGCATCTTACCCTCATTGCGTAATTAGAACACTGCTTTGCCCAACCGGAATAGTGCGGTTACCATGCCGACAAAATCACCAATGCCTGATATTTCCATACCTCAAGCGAGGAGGATTGTGGTAGATACCACCGGAGCGCAGATCGTGCAAGAGGAATCCCCTGCCGTGAGTGAAAGGTGCCACACCATGCGCATGCTATGCTTCTTAGAACTAAGAACAGCTGACTAATGTGATACGACCACTACCACACTGCAGACACGAGATTCGAGGGGTATTTATCTGCCGCACTATATTGAGCCTGTGTCTCACATTGCCATTGACGTGAGTGAACGCGGTCTCGTGGTTGTAAAGGGACCTGGGCGAAGACATTTCATAGCTAACTGGTATCACCTCATTACTCTCCGGACCGCCCTTGTCACGCGACAGATCGGCGGCTCCCTCGCGAAAGTAGTATATTTCACGCGTTCCAACCTCCCTATCTCAACCACACCACCAGCATCAGGCCACTCTTCACCCTTTCTCCCCCCATCCCAGTCGGTGTTCGCGCCTTCGTCGCTGTCAGATATCGGCTCATCATCTACATCCGGAGGACCCAAATCTTCATCATCCTTACCGTCATCATCTACATCAGCGTCAAACAGATCCGGATCCAGAGCACCGAGCGAATCTCCTCCTCTGAACCCTCATTCACATACGCCCTTTGATCCTTCCCCACCCGGCGAACATAGACGTCCCACCCTCAATGGCGCGTTGACACCCGGTGTGTTATCTGAGGGGTACACGGCGCTACCTTCACCGCGGAAAAAGTCGCTCAATTCGAAATTGAGAAGATCCTCGCTACCACCTCCCTTACCTGGCGGCCTGTTGAATTTCGCACGATTCGAAACGGAGAACATCGATGATCTTATCACCTTCTTGCAAGATCTCATCGCCTCCTCGGCGGCAGCTAACAGGGTCCCTCTCGAGACGATGCAGAAGAATGTCAAAGTCATGGCGACCGGTGGTGGCGCGCATATGTATTACGACAGATTGAGATCAGAGCTAGGCGTTGAAGTGAGGAGAGAAGAGGAGATGCAGTGCTTGATATTGGGATTGGGATTCGTCTCGAGAGTTCCAGAAGAAGTGTTCTGGTTCTCCGAGGAACTGGTATACAAAGTATCTCATCCCGCGTCGCACAACCAGTCGTCATCGTCGAAAAACGTCGCTTCCGATCCACCGAAAGAGCCATTCCGCCTGACGATCCCCGCTTCGGAACTGCCTCGACCCAGCCCCACTCCACCAGCATATCAGGTGACGTTTGCTCCCACGCCAGCAGGGGATGAGCCGGCCCCTCATTTCCCTTGCTTGATTGTCAATATTGGAAGCGGTGTCAGTATCGTCAAGGTCGACTCGGATGGTAGCTTTGAGCGAGTTAGCGGAACGTCGCTGGGAGGCGGAACGCTGTGGGGCCTGCTGAGTCTCTTGACAGATGCTCAGAACTTTGACGGTAAGCGTTTGCGTTTTCCACCTGTAGATAAACCTTGTCCGTGGGCCATGTCTCCATTACAGCGACAAGCTGACATGACCCCTGCCCTTCGCAGAGATGCTCCTCCTCTCAGAGCAAGGCGACAACTCGGCGGTTGACATGTTAGTCGGTGATATCTACGGCTCAGATTACAGCAAGATTGGCCTCAAATCATCGACGATTGCCTCTTCGTTCGGTAAAGTGTTCAGAAAGGGCGCCAACTCTGAGGAGAGGAAGAAGAACTTCAAGCAGGAAGACATCGCCAAGAGTCTGTTGTACGCGATCAGTAATAACATTGGCCATGTCGCGTGAGTATCACCAGCTTAGTTTCATGGTTGTGCTTATCGAGGCGGGTCGAGAAATTCCCCATCTACTGAGCACGCGTGACTCTGAGATGGCGCGCTCGGGAGGCATGTATATGGGAAACAAGTCGAGCAAGAAGGAGAGGAATCTCGCTGACATGCCATCCACACAGGTACATGAACGCCGCAAAATACGGTCTCGACAAGGTGTTCTTTGGAGGATGCTTCATTCGAGGTGAGTTCAGGTACCGGGTCCCGTTCCCGTCCACGGACGGAACGATGGGCACCTGTCATAGGCTGATACGTATACTGGAATCTCCCATTGACGTAATGCTTCCCCTGTCGTACATCATCTTCTTTTTTTTTTTCCTTGCTCTTTTTAGGTCACGCTGCGACCATCTCCACGCTTTCATATGCTATCCGATTCTGGAGTAAAGGGACGATGCGGGCATGCTTCCTCCGACACGAGGGATTCCTGTAAGTTTGGTCATTTCACGTCCCTTGTCCTTTCAATCAGTGGCTTTCACGCGTATGCCGAATTCGTCAAACGAACGCTCTTCTCTTGTCATTCTCTGTCAGAGAGAAGACGGCCGTGTGTGCTTGTCTAGCGTGTAGATGAGCCTGGACTAAGTCTTGGGCGTCGGGGAAGATATGATCAGATCAGATTACAAGAGAGACAAAATGAAGGAACTAATTAACTTTTATATGTGTATTTTCCCCTTCCTTTCCCTTGCTTCCTTGTCTGCTCACGTGCCGGCAAACTTCGACACTTCGCTACACATCGATCTGCTTCCGACGCTTTTGTGCTGTGCCGCACTTCCGGATCCTCGGTCGACTGACCGATCTATCTACATCTACTTACACACACGTATGACGTCCGTTGTGTGTAATCTGTAATGTTGACCCGCATCCCTCTATCGTGTCTGCCTTGATGTCTGTAGAGGCTCAATCGGTGCTTGGATCAAGAACGTCGAGCCTGGTGAGAGAGATGAAGTGGGCCACGCAGACGAGGGGTTGAACGTAGACGGAAAAGGAGACATCAAGTCATAGAAGAGCAAAGCAAAGCAAAGGAACTAACTTCCTTTACATCATGGATCATGCATGCATGTATGCAAGGGTCGGACGGATGGATATATTTTGGGATGTGCTGTCACGCTAATGAGTAGTAGTGATATCATAGATCATCTCTCATCTCTCTGTTTTTTCGCTGTCATCAGGAAAATCGTCAAGTAGCGTTTTGGTAAAGGTCATTATCATCTTTTAGCGCCGAGTCTAACATGTTTGATCGGCTATAGCTGAACACGGACGGCGTCTATGTATGTGAGCACACAGGAACTTCGGCAGCAGCTGCAGCTGCAGAATTAAGAGAGAGGTACGGGCGGGACATTGAGGCGTCAGAGGCGGTTTTGGTAGTCATACTTCTTCTCATGTTTGTAGAGTGTAGAGTACTATCCTATTGCTATGCGAGAGGGTGATAGAGTGTGGTATCGTATCGCTCGGTACTAGTACAGAGGAGTAAGTAGTCCAAATAAAGTATAGTATACCTTGGTGAAAGAAAAGTAGGCTAGTTTCACCTTTCTTTTGGGAAAAGGGCTCGAGGGCAGCAGGAGGGGGGAGACGACCAACCACTCGTTGACTGGGTTCCCAGCCTAGTTACTAGACGGAAACTGGTAACGGTAACGAGCATGTCACTTTTCGCTTCTCTCCTGGTCTTAGCGCTGCTTCGCGCTACCTTGCAGTCTTACAGTTTTAAGTAGTGAGCTCGGCTCAGTTTTGACAAAGAATGGATGGGGGTATAAGACGGGCCGAGAACTTAGTGTCGTTTCGTTTTTAACAGGGCACAGGGTCTGGGGGTTAAAAGGGTAACAAAAGGGAAAAAGAAACTACAGGACATGACACGACAACATGCCTCTGTGTTTCTGCCTCTGCCTTTGCTACCTTGCTTACCATAAGGAAGGTTGTTCCAGATTCAGAAGGGTCGACCCTTGCTTGACCCTTCGGTTTGTTACTGCACTGAATGCTGAAAAATGACGTACTGACGTCATCTCCGTCATCACATCATCCTCCCCATCCCATACTCAAGACGTACCGGTACCGTACCTCGACTCAACTAGACCTTAGCTTGTGCTGGATTGGGATGTTGCGCATGCATATGTTGATTGCCCTCCTTTCATCTGACGAGATGATGGCTGGCTGCATGGTGATCATATGAACCCAACATGGCATACTACTACTAGCATCATAGCATCATAGCATTCATTCAGTCAGATAAGGTGAACAAGAACAATCGCTAATCACTCACTGCCCCTGCCCATGCCTTTTACCGATGCATGCTCATGCTCATGCTCATGCTCATGTGTTGGTGTACAGCGTAACAGCGTACAGCGTACAGCGTAGTAGTACATACCATCATCATCGTGTCGTAGCGGCAACCAAGCAAGCATACCATACCTTACCATATCCTTCTTTGTACAGACATTCAACCTCGGCATCACCCAGTGACGTCCCTGTTTGCCCTGCCCTGCCTTGCCAAAGCAGCTTCCCTGTCAAGCCAGCCGATCATCTCGTAGCTATAGACTATCGTATCGTATCGAGATACAGATACAGATACAATCAACAGTAGTCATCATCCTCTCGTTTCCCTTGCCTTTTCACCCGTACCTCATCACTCTCTTCTTTCTCATCGCACCCGCACCGCACCGGGACACAGAACGAACCAAAACCAAAACCAAACTCTAACGACGACATCGATCCGACTTGCTGCTGTTCAAGACAACCTGTACAACTGATACGCACATACATACATACAAGCAAATCGACCCGTCTCGCATCAGACGGAGAAACAGTGCTTAGAAAACTTACCTTTGGGACGACAGAACGGAGACAACGACATCATCGGGCACGGTACCGTTCCCTTTGCTTGGCTCGACCTCGACTCTCGACTCTCGACTTTTGTTCGTTATTGCGCACTATAGCTCTGGCTATTATCATCTCAACCTATACTCGATAATAGCATCATCAATAGAGTACTCTGTTCTTAGAGAGACCCAAATATACACATCGAAGGAAGATAGATTTCTCACATCCTGTTCTGTCCCATCCGACCGCAAGCAAGCTAGCTTCGCTCGCTCGCTCGCTTCATTTCTGCTTCGAGCGACTCGATGGACAATCGATCTGTGACGTGAGAAGTGACGTGACGAAACAATACCGCCCACCTTATAGTCTCGTTTCCGCATGCTGGACGACAACAACCGCGAAGACATTAGCGACATCCCCCATACCGTCAGAATCGACCGTACTCCCATCTCTGTCTTCGATTAAGATTGACGATAGATAGTGACAGTTGAAGCCGAGACGGAATCAGTCCTCCAGCTTCCTCTACCCCGCACCGACAGAATCTCTTGACTTGCAAAAGTGTCGCAGAAACTTTAGGATATAGTCTACTTGTAGCAGGATGGGGGGAGATCATAAGTGTCCTGTGAGTCTTGTCTTTGGATCGCTTCCCTGCACAGTCGTTCTTCAACGTCGTCTATCAGGAACCCCTCGTTCCACTATCATTTCCGCCTTGAATTCCTTATCGTCCGCATCAGTGTCAATGTTCGGATAGCGTTCGATGTCTCGACATGCACAACGCGTATACTGATATGACACCCTTGCACACGTATCGCTCCAATCCTCAGCTCTGCTCGGCGACTTTCACCAGACCTCAGCATGTCGGTAGACATCTTCGTGCACACACAGGTGACAGACCCTATGAGTGCAAAGAATGTCCGCTCCGTTTCGCGCGAAGGTGAGTCATCACCATCAGATGTCATCTGCTTTTGAGTTTCGCCTCAAACTTCTTTGTAATGTATCCTTACTGAACCTTTCTTTGCACAGTGATTTACTCTCAAGACACGTCAACAAGGCTCACAAGCCTCCAGACGAGAATGCGCCTCAGGACAAGAAGGGAAATAAGAAGGGCAGGCGAAAATCGTTCCCAGCTTCGGCCGTAGCATCAAAGCCAAACGTCTCGCGTGCCAATCAGCTCGACCAACAACAATCTGCCAGCCAAGCAAGAGAGAAACCTAGAGCTCAGAGCTTCAATCAGCCTCAACCGCAGTTACAGGCTCAGAGAATGTATCCTCATCACCCGCTTTTAGCCTCTTCGTCTTCGTTGGGCTCCATCAACCCATCTATGCAGGCTCAAACGTGGAGCAACGATCCTGCGCAGACGTACGCTTCGACCGCTGGCATGTCCAGCTTTGTCAACCCAGCAGCGGGGACAGGCAACCCTCAGGCGATTCTGGGCAACCCCCTGAACCCGCCCACTTTTGACCCACCCTTCACAGCTCAGCCTATGCGAATCACAGAGTCTGATCAGGGTTACACTTCTGCTATCAACATCCCTCCGACCGGGATCACCTATGAATGGGGTTTCAAGAAGAGAGCATGCGACCAATGTAATCACTCGAAAGTGAGGTGCGACTTCGCGGACCCATGCCGTAAGTGTACATAAAAAGTGTATCGTCGTATGTGGCAATGATCTCATTGTGCTTATGTCTCGTGTGCCTCTTCGATAGTTCGATGCGCCCATCGCAACATCAAATGCTCGTACAATAAGCCTCAGAGATCAAGAACCCTGGGATACCCCCTCGTTCCCAGCCAGACATCGCCACACACGGCCGCCTCTCAGATTTCAGCGTCACCGCAATCCCACTTCTCTTCGTCGCCCCATTCCAATAGCAGCCCGTTGGTCCCGACTGGTCAGATCCAGGTCCAGGCGAATCATCATCGTAAAGGTTCAACCGCGTCGCTTCCCGCCAATCCTGGACAATGGAACAATTTCTCCGCGAACCCCAATCCGACGTCAAACACGAGCAATTGGCAGCAGAATTTTGGACTGCCTAACGGCATAGCTCCCGGCTGCATTGCTGGTCCAATGCAAGACCTCTCGACAACGGGAGGCAATATCCCTTTTCCGTATCGGAGAACCTCTGGCGTGTCGTCTCACACGGGTGACTCGAACGCTTCCCCGCAACAGGCCATGGCACCTACGCCATCACTCACCAACAATACCATCAGCCCTCCAGACATCGACGAGCCATTCGAGCGCAGGTCAAGCTACACTGGCACGACTGGTCCGTTCATTCCAGGTGCGGATTGGCAAGGAACGGATCCCAAACAGCAGGTTGACCCGTTGGCAGTCTCCAATTCCCCCACTCAGTTCTCGCCAACACAGCCGCAGCCAGTAGACGTGCCTTTCAGCGGCGGCGCGGCCGCTTATCAGTGGCCACCGAACAACAGCAGCAATATGTGGCAGGACTCTAGCAGCACTGATGATGACAACTCCGTCCTCAGCTCGTCCGTCAACTCCACGTTCTTCGATATGAACGCACCGCCAATTGAACAACGACGACGATCCAGTACCGGTCAATGGGCGAATGCGCTGGCCCAGATGTCACTCCATGATTCGACCAATATCGACCCTGCATCGATTCCCCTGCCGGAAAGCTACGCTGAACCGCCTCCCCGTCGACCCACATTCCCTACGTTAACAGGTGTTTCGGAAGAACCAGAAATGCCGATCCCAAGCTTGTCCGACGTGAAGGATCTCTGGAGATTGTTTATGACTGAACCGATGACGGGACTCACCCCTGCTGGCGAGAAACACGATGAGATGCACAATGCGCCCATGATCACCCCTCGACCCGGTATGGGCAAGCGCACCCTAAGCAAATCAAACTCGATGCCAGATCTGCAATCGCCCATGCTCAACGGACCGGCGTTCTTCACTTCCTTCTTGAATGGCATGACCCCTCGCCCAGCCGAGGTGCAAGCGTCTTATATCCCTCAACAGCAAGCTGCAGCTGGCGGCGGATCGACGATGGCTGCTGATGGGCCGGATGTGGGCAAATGGAGCAAAGAGATACAACAACGACAATCTTCGTTCTCGCTTCAAAGTCAACCAAAGGTAAAGCCATCCTCGAACGAAATGCCACCTCCGACTAGCAATTCTCAGCATCAGCAGCAGCAGCAGCAGCAGCAGCAGCAGTCGCATCGCGCTCGACCTTTACCCAGCGTTGTTCAGCGATCTTCAGCTCTCGAGCAGACTCTTGCGCCCGAACGCGTACCATCTTTCGGTCTTTCGCAATTCGGAATTGAATTCCCTACGATCCAATCACAGAAGAACCAGGCTTCGGCATCGGGAATGATGAAGGCGAAATTCGTACCTGGGAACGTGGGCAACAAGGCTCCTCATGGACTTCCCTCGCACATGGCACGACCTGGCAACAAGCGTCTGGCCAGTCAAACCCTCGTGGGTGACGCCGGGAAGAAGGCCACCTTCTCCCTGTACGACGAGGACTCGATGGATGTCCCTCCAGAGTCTCAAGGTACCATTGGTACGACGGCTAATGCGATTCTGGGGAACTTCGACTCGGCCTCACTTGCGAATTACAATGTGAATCCGAATCCAAACCACAACCGGATGGTGACTTCGGCTTCGCACCCTAGTCTGAATATGGGTATGAACCTACAACACCAGCAAAGTCAACAGCAGACTCAGCACGCTCAGCAGTCTCATCAATATCCCCCTCCGCATCATCACCTCCAGCAGCAGCAGCAGCAGCAGCAAGGTCAGCCGATTCAGACGCAATCCAACTCAATGTTCTATCCCAATTGGTCGCTCAACCCCGTCTCCAGCCTCGTTCCTTCTGCGCGGGCTGGGCAATGAACGTAGCTGTCACCCCGGCCCGGGAGTCTCGCGATCGCCGTTCTTGCGACTCGAAAGAGTCGCCTCGATGTCTTCCGCCCTTCCTACAACAACGGACAATTGGATTTCTGCTATTCTATCTTTCACCTTCCGTCACACTTCATTTCGGTTCCGGTACTATCCTCAGCCCACTTCTTGTTCTCGTATCTATGCCCATCTATAGCGATATTTTCAGGAATCTCATCGGAAAGTGACCCCACTGTATTTCTAGTCAATCCATCTTCTGTCTTTCTTTGCGTGAAGCCCCCTTTCCCCTTCCTCAGCCGGCCGACGCCGACAGTCTTGCCTCCGATTTTCAATGCCTAAGTGTTCTCACTTGCTCTCTCGATCAAAACATTATCTCTTATATACCGGATTGTGTATACCACAGTATTTTGTTCGGTGCCTTTCCTCTTTGTTTTTTTTCCCCCTTCTAGCGGCTTTGCATCCGGTGAAGAGGGTTGGAATCTCAAAGATTGTATCGACTATTCATATCTTGCCTCCGTTTACCGTCAGTAAACGAAAGAATAAGAAACGGATGGAATTCTCCGGGTCGAGCTCTCTTCATCTGGAATCAGTATGAACAACACATCATAAGGAAGGAGATCTAAATGGAATCTTGAGGAGTGAAAGAAAAGTCAAGAAATAAAGGATCTCTCTCACTCTCTCTTTCTCTCTCTCTCTCAACGCAATCAAAGCGGATGGAGCGAATCGGATTGGTAAACATAAGATAAGATAAGAAGGATATACAGTATCAAATAGGTTTCGAGAGGCCAAAAAAAAAACATGTATCGAGTAACTTTGCATCTGTTAATTGCTTGTCGTCAGAGACCAATCATTCTTGACAATTCTGCAGTAGGTTGATTGTATGAAGCCCTCGTGGAGGTGAATGGTATGCGAATCAACATTCGTCGTCAGGTAGTCTGAGCCGAGACTAACCGCCTACCTACCTACCTACCTACCTGCATGCTTGTATGAATATCTATGATGTGTATACATACGTAGCATCTTCACCAATTAACTTACCGAGACGACGCACGTCACGTGACGTCACAGATGAATCTCGCTATCCCTCAGAGACAGAGGAGAGGGTCAAGGAAAGAATCGTGTGTAGTAAGCTCAGTGGGAGTGGGGTAGGTAGAGGCTGTGTTGCGGATATGGTTAGTAGGTTCGATGTGATGTGATATGATGTGACCATTGACATGCTGTGCTTTAGAAGCGCTAACGTGGACAGAGACACCTGTATCGGAGACGGTGACGGTGACGGTGATGGTGACTCGCAAAGCTGGTATAAGTGTGAAAACATGCATATGCATAGCATAGAATGATAACGATTGATCCAATCAGACGATATACTAGATACATGGCGTCGTCGAGAATGGTTCGACAAAAAACTGAATAAGAATCGATCAAAAAAAAATCACACACCCAGTCAGCATTCCATTTTCAATTGCAGGAAATTTTTCCATTCATGACAAATAGAAAGGGAATGGATGGTGGGACTTGTTTTGGTTTGTTTTTAGTCAGAGGTAAAGTTTAAGGTAGCGTGGTTTTTTCAGCATCGACGACGCGAGAGACGTCCTCAAGCCAAATGCACTCAGGTCATCGTTCAAATGGGAGGGGGAGGAGGAGCGAGAGCGAGAACTTGAGACATGGATGGAATGGATCAGGTTGAGGTCCCGGCGGTGGTTGCACCCAGGGACGGGGGCATGATAATGATATGGATGGAAAATTTTCATGGATGGAATGTCAAACGAAAGGATTTGCATGCTCACCTAGATTAAAAGCCTATTTTACTGCCGTTCTACCTAAGCCTAAAATTGTGTCGTGGTCCCCTTCCAAACACCATCCCTCACCCAGCTTGGTCCAGCTCAATGCGTTCCAGCGATGGAAACTGGGAGTTGATTCGACCTCCTCGGGGGTCGTGATCGCCAGAACGGACGGAAGTAGACCAAGTTGAATGAAGAAAGTGAAGGACGTCGATCAGAAAGCCTCGCCCCAGCCCACGATCCGCCCCTCATCCTTCCACAAGTGGAAGGACAGAGTCCGCGAGACCGCCAGCTTCTTCGATAGACCTCTTGCTCATTCCCCGTAAAAGGAATGGGCAACGGCTAATTTCCTCTGTGAAAGAGCGGAGCGGGTACTTTATCATCACCTCGACGTGATAAATGTGGCTAGTTTGGACTAGCAAAGAAGAGACAGTGACTATACAGAAATCCTGCAGAAGCAGAAAAAAAAACCTTGTCAGCGACGGTTTTTCCAAGATAGCGAAGACAGCTCGAGAGAAGCGATGGCGAAGGCGAATGCAAGGAGAGCTGGAATATGCGAGAGAAGGGAGGAAACGTAGCTGATACCTACCTGCAAAGTATGATCATCATGAAGAAGAAGAACATAAATGTTGCATCTCTGTCGAGATATTTATACACGTCGGGGTGGACGAGTGGGCTCTCAACTTTTCAAAATCGCGCTCACTCACCTCCGGAAATACGGCAATACCTTAAGACCGACAGTGGCGTCCGACACGCCTATTTGGGCTGTGGGGCTTTGGCACACCTAACTGTCGCTTAGTGAGTGGTCCAAGCGAGATTTGCAGGGTAGGGTAGGGGATGAGACGCGAGGCCTGTGCACCGTGATCTAGACTCTGATTTGAGCGTGCTTTTGCGAAAGGAATCGCTTGCATCTCATCTCATCTCATCTCCTGACAGGGCTGAATTGACTGAAATGCATC
Organism: Kwoniella heveanensis BCC8398; assembly: GCA_000507405.3. Taxonomy (NCBI): domain Eukaryota; kingdom Fungi; phylum Basidiomycota; class Tremellomycetes; order Tremellales; family Cryptococcaceae; genus Kwoniella; species Kwoniella heveanensis. Next base: position 92,027 of record KI669513.1, on the reverse strand, counting down.
TCTCACTACTGCTGGACGCAGGGGTATGCTTCCTGTAGCTCGCATGGGTATCCATTTCTGAACATTTCCTAGCTCTAGCTCTGGTTGGAGGAGAGCAAAGCGATATTACAAACCCCTCTTCCTTCCCTTCCTTGTGACAGTTTGAAACGACGGCCTTGGTCCTGCTCTCCCCAGCCCTTATCCCTTCATCTAGCACATTCCAGTAAGAGGAACAATGCATAGCATAGCCGGGTGGCTTGGCGGCTCGTGAAAGTGAAAGTGAAAGTGAAGCCGCAGGGCGATCGAGCAGGAGATGTATCGAGTACATTCAAGTTAGGTGGATATGATAGGATATGGTGCATCTGGTGCTGGTGCGCAGAGTCTTGCTGCATGTCGGATGGATATGAGGGTCGACTAGCTGCCGCGTTATCAGCTCAGGACCTCTCGTTTCGCTGCTGGTTCTCCGACGGTCGCGTCGCTGTCAATCATGCAGGTCAGAGCTGAAGCACTCGCGGGTCGACTGAAAATCAATCTCATCTACATACATCAGAATCCCTGGAACGCAGAACCTCACCAGTGTGTCTATGCTAGTAGAGCTACGCTGCCCCCCTTTGATCCCACATAAAGAGGGGCGCATCTTCTGGCCTACTGATCAGTCTCGCTCCGCAATTTGCCTTGCTCGCGAACAGTCTCCCTCGCCTCCTCATATTGTTTCCCCCCACCTACTCCCGATCCCCAGTTCTCTACACCCTCGTTGACAGTGATGATGGCGACGAATATCCCTTCGGACGAATGTTCGTAATGCACCGTAGCGATACTTGCCAAGTATTCCGACAGGTCGGGCCGTGAGCAGAACGTCTCGGGGCTGACCAGGAACCTCGGGCTGGCCGACGGGTTGTAGTTTGTGATGATCAATTTACGCTGGATAGATGCCATTTTTTTTTTCCTCGGCGTGAGTAGCTGGGAGGGGATTGAGGCTGGAATTGGGAAAAAGAGAGAGAGAGAGAGAGAGAGAGCGCTGTATGTAGACTTGTCAAGAGAAGGATCTCTTGCGCTGATAATTGACACTGGGTGCATCCTCGGCCTCGGCAATCATTCCACCGGCGAGATCAGGTGGACAAAGCCGGTGGAGGCTGTCCGTCCGTAAATACCACGTACCACGGTCACCATGAATTAGAGACTTGAGAGAGATTTCGACATGTTACGTTCCTCTCTCTCTCTCTTTCTGCTTCAGTGAAACTAGGTCCAAAGGAACAGACTCATGCACACTAGCTTCGGATCTAGCTACTTCATACGTCCGTTCTGCTGTTCCCCGCAGACGATCTAAGCAGGCGGCAGGAGCTCGATGCTGGACGCTTTGGAGTAGATGAGGAATGGCGCGCGTCCCGCGTGGTATCTACATCGCATGCTTGCAGTTCGTTACGACCTTGCCTTAGCTCAGGCACTCGATTCGGCATGATGGGCTGCAATCTCCGTCTATCACAACAAAGTTTAAGCGTACCTCGCTCGATTGAGAGATTGATGTGCGACTCGACTCGTTGATAAGGTCTGATCAGCTGATACGGAAACGCCTAGCTTTCTATGCGAAAGAGACTCGCGGCCGCCCGGCGCGTGATACAATGCGGCGCCGATGGCTTGGGACTGTTGCGCACGGTCTGCCATAACGGCATGTGACTGCTGATTCACATGTTTCGTCTGGCAAGGTCGTCCCATCCTCAGCAATCGGGGAACGTCGATGGCGAGGAGTTGAAGCGCATCACTTTCATACTAGCATATCAGATCAATCGTACATGGAGGGCTAGATACCAGAGGCAGAGTGTGCTACCGCGATCCAAGGACAGGGAAACCACGGGGAGGCAGGCCAGTAGCCCAAGTCAAGTGATGGGCCATATCGGTAATGACAGTAAGTTACTCGTACAGTATGAGGCTCTGAAGAACGATACACAATGAAGGGCATTGGAGATGGCACTCGTTTTGATCGGATCAGAATGGGTGTGATCGTCTGGTCTGGTCTGATTGGAATGTCGTGAATCCCCTCGATCGCAAAGGTACAGTGAGTATCGACTCGAGATCGTCTCGGGGGAATCATGAAGCATGGTCCGACACATTACTGGCGCGCTCATTCGAGCGAGCTGCTTTATTCGTCGCTGGACACCTGTATCGAACGGTGTCAGCAACCCGTTCACGCTGCTCGACTGGTGATCGTCCAGTCCTAGCGCATCCAGAGACACCCCACTCACCGCTTTCACCGGTGGTACCACATCACCACAGAAGCAGACCAGCTTACAGGCATCCACCAGCGTTCCTGAGCCGGCGCACTCGACTTCGAATTGAGCGTTACATCCACAGTAGGCAGGCGTGTTATCGCATCTCTCCGTCTCGTCTGCGTTGCCGCAATCCAAGACAGGATACCTCTTGACCAGTATGCTGCTCTCGCTGTCGGAGCGGATCGCGTTTGCCAAGGACGCTGACCATGACGATGTGTCGTCTCGCTTGATCGGACCATTGAGGTACATCGCCTCTGACTGTGTGGATAACCACACACAGGCCATCACCAGAGTGCTGATGGTGGACATCCGCAACATTGTTCGAGGTGTTCAGATTGTTTTGGTTTGGGTTTTGCTTCGCTTATCGAAGCGAGGAGATCGGGAGTGACGGAGTCTATTGAATTCTGATTCAACCAACGGATTCGAGTTGCGAGTCCTGATTTATAGTATGGGTCGGCGCAGAGAATACAAGTGGGAGACGAAAAGGGGCATGCAGCAGGACATATCTTCTCATATCCACTCCAAGGGGATCCTTATATGTCTGTCTATCATTCGAGCTCGAGTGAGTAGCAGAATCCAGAATACAGAATATGTTCGTGCCTCAGCTTACGCAACCCAAACAACATCACGAGGACTTTACTCTAGTCAGGTACGATCGCCGCGCCGAAATCTTATCGAGGAAAGTTGATGGTGCCAAGTTCCTTGTTCGCATTCGCGGCGCAGGACAGGAGGAGACAGCGTACCGTCTGCAGCTGGCCCAAGAGCACGTAACCTCCAGCCTCCTCTGAACGGTGGGACAGGTCACCAGTAAGATTCGCCGTGCCTCTTCCGCCTACGAGCATGAGTGGTTGGACATGTGAGATATGTATGTGCCTCTGATGGAAATGCGGAGAATCGGCCGCAGTTCAGCCTGGCACTGGAAGTTTGATCGTTCGTTAAGGGGGGAAACACTGTACCGTATGATATCTTCAACGCACTCGACATCACAACGAACCGTGTGATCGGATCTCGCAAACTCGCAAAGATCAGCTTGCGGGAACTGTTAGGTGTTACCGGCCGAGTATCACTTGGTCTTGCCGAAGATCTGATTCTTGCCGAAGATCTGATTCTGATCGTTCGCCTGACGTGAACGACCAAACGGATTAGAAAAGGATGCGAGCATTGCAAGTTGTGGTTGCTGAGCAGCTGGTCTTGATGTTCCCGTATGACATGATCTTCGTGATATACATAAAACGTAGAGGCTAAGGTATAGGAAGGGCTACAAAGCATCTCTATCGACAAGGGCAGCTGATTAGAAACAGCCTTCATCATATCATAAAACTCATAGCTCGTAAGACACATTGGTTCAAAATGGAAAACATGAAGGAAGGGGACAAAGAGAATCGTAAATTCGTCACAACACACCAAACACTCTGACTTCGACCTTTTCCAGCCTCAGTATCTATCTATAACACGGCACGGGGAGCAGACAGGGAGCGGAGGGAAGATGGAGGAAGGGGCTGGATATTAGGGGCATCTAGCCGAGGAGGAGTGCCGTCTCGCGACAGCTAGACAGTTGCGGCAGACACCGAGATGTTTGATCTCCGGGCCTGATTCTACGCATCAGCCTCTTCCCCGGCCTAGACTTCACAATATTACTTGGGCTCATGTGGCCCGAAAGCAGGAGCTACAGGTAATACCGCTTGGCTCTCTGTCGTCGTCTGAGGCCGCTATATCAAGCTGTCAGCTTCGAATCTAACACCCGAGTCAAAAAGGTCACAAGCAGAACTCACGCCGTACCACCGGGCCCACTTCTGATATCGATACAAATCCGAATGATCAATATGAGTGCCCACTCAAAGTACTCGAGGAAGATGCCCAGCCAGCAAAAGACATCATGAACGAGTCGAGCGGGTATCGTACTGGGTTCGATGACGGAGCTCGAGACTTGCGCAGCGAATCGTACCGTCTTGCTATCTCGCTTCGAGGTTTGGCTGTATGCAGACGCGGACGCAAATGCAGATGCGGTCGATCTCGTTGCGGAGGAAGTCGTAGCAGATGCCGTGGGGAAAACGTCCGATGAAGCAAGCGAAGATTGCAACGATCGTAATCCTCGTCTAGTGAGAGTTTGGTCAGGTTTGAGTTCTTGCATGACTTTTGCTTGATGTTCGGTGCCCTTGCCCTTGTCCGTGCTTGTACCCGGTAGGCCTTCCCGATTGGCGGTATCCTGCAGCAGTAGCGATTTCCGCGACGCGACCGCGGCGGCCGAGTTTGCCCGTCGATGAGCCAACGCATACTTTCTGGGTGTGTCGCCCGATACGTGGTCGATGTATGAGACAGGTCTCTTGCCCGACGAGATGACTGATGGTCCAGGTCGGAAGCTGAACGCTTTCGATTCATCTTCAGCTTTTTGCCCATCGTCTGATACGCTCAGATCGTCAGAGTATTCTGCCGCTTCCCAGGGGTCTCTGTTATTGCTCCATTGCACCATGCTCTCCTGCGATGGCAATGAGCCGGCACCCGAGACCGGTGCTGTGCTCGTAGTTCCCTCTCGCGTTTGCTCTGTTGACTGTGTCGTAGGCTCTCGCTCTGTACTTCCGTCGGCCCACCTGATCTCACGCGCCTTACAGGCCTCAGTCAACATCTCATAGGCGGCATGATTGATCCCTGGGTTCCTAGGCTGAGTCAGGTCGAAGGAGTGGTTGAACATTGCGTCTGGGGCCAAAGCCATCGCGAGGGACGAAAGAGCTGCGGATACGTTTGCCGGCAGAGGAAACGGCGGTTGAGACATCGGGGAAAATAGCGAGGTATCGTCGTCTTCCCGGTCTCCTTCCGGATCGGAGCTGGTAGCAAATGGTTGCTGCAGCAGTGAAGCCGTTGCTGATCTTGATGGGGGAGAAGGTGACCCCGGTTCCCGGTTGGTGGCGTCCATAGGTGTATCCACGAGATTTCTGAAGTCTCTTTCCCAGTCCTCTCCGAACTCGCTTCCTAGCTCGCTTCCAAGCGTACGGCCCACTCCCACCGGCCCAGCGCTCAGATTATGGGACATGTAGGCACGTATACTGGCCATTCTTGAACCCACGGAAGCTGACGCGGGACTCATACTAGGCGACCGAGAGTGAGCGTATGATACTGACGAGAAGAAGTCGAGAGTTCGTCGTACATCGGGGGAAGCTTCCGATTCAGGTGCCCGACGCGAAGGCCACGGTGATTTACGGATCGACGAACCGGACTCTTGACTCGAAGAGCCCTCACGCTTACGTCGACGGGACGGACCCTGAGAGCCAAAGGTCAATGAAGGTGATTCGATTGTCACCCTCGGCGTCGGCGGTTTGGCATTGTCGGGCTGGGTTTCCACTGGCTTTGGAGGGGAAAGGAACTGAGTTTTTGGGTATAGAGTAGACAAATCTTGCCCTTGGTTTTTGAGGATAGGCAGACCTCGCCTTGATTTTCCAGAGAAGGGATTTGTTCTAGAATCGTTCGCGGATGATACACGATCATCTTGCGATGTCGAACTTATGGAGTCCAAGTCGTCCACTGAAACAGTCTGAACGGGGTGCTCGGCGGCCGCCAGTCTCACTTCAACGGAACTATCCGAATCATCGGCATCGTTCACTTCGTCACGCAGGGCGGCGATGGTGATCCGTCCCAGCGGCTCTTCGATGAATGAATAGTCACGTACGAGGTCAGCATCGGATTTCGAGTATCGACCTTGACTTGTGCTTCGTGAGGGGCCGGCAGGCGGGAATTCAGGGAAGGCAGTAGAGCCCCAGCCTAGTCTCTCTCTCTCATTCTGGGACTCCTGTGGCGATCTTCTGGGTCTCTCGCCGTCCATCGTCGTTTTATCCTCAGCCGAGCTGTCTCTCTTTCTGGCACCAATACCACCACCAACTACACTCGCTTTGAGCGCCTGCAACTCCTCCTGTGCTCGCTGTTCATCCGCCCTGAGCAGCTCTCTCTGCATCTTCTCTATATCTTTCCGCAACCTTGACGCAACTTTTCTCTGACTCTCCTCGTTCTCCCTTGCTTCCATCAATGCTTGCTCCAGCGCGATGATCCTGTCTTCTGCTTCCGCTTGCAACGCTGACATCCGGGCGTACCTCGGTGAAGGGCCTCGAGTGGAAGTGAACGAATGTGAACCGAAAATCGAAGGACGGGACCGCTGGCGATGGTGCGGCATGGCCAGGGTAGTCTCTGTCAATCGGGTGGAGGGGAAAGACCGTTGAGAGCCATGGAACTGATGTTCAGGCGAGATGATCCGGAATGGTGAATCCAGACCATATTCTGGGAATTGAGGACTCATTGTCTGAAATTGGTCGACATGGTAGGTGCTGGCTGTTGGAGGATAACTTTCAATGGGAGACAAGCCTTGCGTGTTGGTCGAGGAAGAGAATTGCCGAAGGTGGAAGGTATATGGCGAACCGGAACCGCTGAGAGAGCGGAAATGTCGCGGACTCGAAGAGGGATCGAGAATATTGGAGTGTAAGTCGACAAGATGGGAAGGCATACGAGCCTTCATCTGGTGGGGCAAGATCGCTACGACTTGCTCATGACTACGAAGGGCTCTGTCGGCGACTTTGGCAGCGATAATGAGCTCTATCAGTGAGTGCTGACCGTTAGCGGCTGGTTATCGTTCGAATGGTTGATGCAAAGTCGCTCACCATCTTCACGTTGCTGCAACCGCTGCTTCACCTCTCTGAGCTTCCTTCGAACCTCGCCGTCGCTCAGCTCTTCCTCACTACCATCGCGCTCGGGGCGTGCGTCTCCGAGGGCAGGCGTTGGGGCATTTGAAGTGACACGAACTTGGTAGGATTCCAAAGGTCCATCGTTGTGTGAGCCAAAGCGAGGCGAAGATGAGGATGCGCTGCTTGGGGGCTGTCCCGAGTCCTGTCTCAACGGCGTTAGTGACCGGTGCGAGGTGGCTTGAATGCTCGGTGATTCTGCTTGCGCTTGTGCTTGTCCGAGGGGAGACAGCGCCATATGACCATAAGGAGGAGGCGGCGAAGTCTCGGCGACGATTTCGCTGGAGCCACTCGTAGTCAACTTGCCGGAGTCCGAGAGGCCGAGTCCGACAGGTGCACGGAATTTACTTTGTTCGCTCATTGATGAGGACGAGGCGATGCCTGACGGATCTATGAGAGGGAAAGACATCGACGAAGAGCACGAGGGTTCGGAAGCATGATCGGGGTCGAGGGCGAAGCTGACGTCAGCTGGACTTGCGCTGATTCGGGCTAGACCACTCCTTGCGTCTTCCGTCCTCTCGCGAAGGTAGGTCGATAAAGGCGTCTCAGCAGATTTGCCAGTGGCTCGAGAGGCCTCAGGTGTAGTGTTGCTGGATCTGTCGATCCACGCCGTCTCTTTATCCTTCGACGATTCGGGTGGAGCGATGAGGGGGGTCCGTTGTCTACTGAGAGAACGAGGCGGCCGGGGTCTTCGGGCAGCCGGGGTTGGTGTGTACATCATCTTGCAGGTACAGGTAAGTCGTCTATGCACATTCGGGCTGAGGTGGGGATGAGGGGTATCGTGGTCGAGAAGGTGAGAATGTAGTCATTAGCTGTCGAGATACAGATGCAGAAAGGGGAGAGGGAAGAGAAGTGAGAAGAGACGCATGTACAAGGTGAATCTTGGTGAACTCACGTCGTAGGAGGTCGTAGCAGGCCCAGAAAAAAAGGAAAAGAAAAATCTCGCTATGAGTGAGTCACAGGCCGATGATCCAGCCTCTTGAAATTGCTGCGCCTCCTTATCCCTTCCCTGTTGCTCGTGCTCGTGCTCGTGCTCGCGCTCGTGATGGACCTTACTGCTCCTCACTACTGGTCAGCCTTCCAAGCTAAGGCGGTATGGTATACGATAGCCGGCTTCACCGGTTAAGTGTGCCCACTTGGCTTTCCCACGTTGTGAGGCCCTAAAGTGGGGTATCTTGAAGCGTGTCGGTCTATCAGACAGATATGAGGCTATGATTGGCAAAATATGGAGAAGCAAGGCAGAGATGTAGCTGGAATCGAGCTGAAAAGAACTGAATGCGATCGTTGCTCGTACTGTAGTATTGAATGAGTGTTGTGTATGTTTCAATCGAAAGTATTTGTTCGTGCCAAAGGACCCTGGTGACGGTTATGTGATCTTCTAGAACCGCGCCAAAGGTAGAGCAGGGACTAGGTTTATAACCTGATCGCTGCGCGTACTTCTGCTGACGTATATGAAGCGGCGTCTGTTGACTTATATTCGTTATCGTGAATTCGTGGACGGTCGTGGGATTCAGAACGGTCGTATATGTAGAGGGACCGCGGCAGTCGTTGAGGTTTACATATATTCGAACAAGACGGAAGGGCAAGTTGTACGTTTATCTATATGACACAAGTTTTGTCGCTCGTGTAACCTCGAAGCGACTCTCAGGATGGAGGCTGAGTGATGGAAGTAGTATTTGCCTGTCGTTGATGTTGTTGTTGTTGTTGGCATGTGAACAAGTCCGTTAATCATCACCTAAGTCGACACGTTGGATATGCTTGTTAATTACCAAGCTTCGATCGTCATTCACACGCGATGCCGATAGCTGGATATCTGCTGATCAGCCATCGCGTCGCTTCTGTCGATACTCTATCCTTCTTCTGCTCACGTCGTCGGCGGGAGATAAGCAAGCAGAGAGACTCAAACAAGAGGTTGATACGATAATAGGTATAAAGTTCGGTATAAAGTATGAGACAGACGATTTTGACTTTTTTGACTTTTTGGACGAGGTCTCAAGCATACGTTTTACGCTGACTATTTCATGCGTGACATGACGGCAGCATGAGAGCGGGGATTGCGCAAGCTCGAGGAAATGGCCGCGGCAGTCAGAGGGATCAAGGGATCGTTGCTGGCTACACATATACACATGGTCTGCCCTGCCCGTCCGATGTAACGTTAACGTTGTCAGTCTATCGGGTGTGAGTGGTAGTATGGTAGTAGTGGTGGTGGTGGGTTTCGCATGGATACCGACGGCGATCACGATAACGCGTAGGAAGAGCGTGGGAAACGCAAGGGAAAAAGGGCAGGCGCGTGTAAGGTGAGAGGAAGAGGCTCTAGGAAAAAGATAAACAGGGTGGGACCTAGAGGGATCGGGTGTTGATAACCGGAGAAAATCATGCATGTGCCTAAACGTCTGTACAGTATACGTGTGGAAGATAACGATAACTGAGCAGAGGTGATTTGTTCGTTGCAGAGATCGTCCAACAGACCACTCGATTCGTTTGTTGACATCTCCAAGAGCGAAGGAATGCTAGGATCGCGATATATCTGCCTATTGTTTCGGCCGCCGTTCCGACGGTCATACGACACGACATCAGGCCGCTGCTAGAAACACCTCTCTCACGCGGTACACGCTCAGCTCACGCCGAATTGGTCTGGCTTCATCGTCCGCACGACCCATCGCAGCTGACGACGGATTTTACGACAGCTTATTCTGTTTGACCAGCAGCATCCAGCTTTGGGAACGACAACGCGGAGCACAAGATTGTCTATATGATAGCTATCATGCTTCAATAGCAGTCGGAGCTTCAAGGTACTTGGCGAGGTCGATGCACGTTGTATACTGCGGTATGATCTAGACGATCGACCGCATGGAACCTGCCCCATCGTTCAAGGACTTCTTGCCACCAATGATGGATCTACCCTGGGAGATCCTAGACTGAGCGTATGCGTGTTCTCTCAGACTTCAAGATACGAAGTCAATACCGTCGAATGCATCAATCACCAAGAGCCAGTCAATCGTCCCTCGGTTTGGTCCAATCACTCCTGACCTTGCTTCCCTTGCTTGAGTCGCCCAATTAGACTGACTGAATATCTATCTGGCTGACTGCCTTTCATTACCATGGAGAACTCTCGTTCATACTCCCTTTGTCCCTCGCTAGCGAGAGCTCCTTTGTCAATGGAAGCTCACTGGTATTACCGCAAGGATCCTTTTATCCCAGTGCTGGCTGCTCAGCTAGCTACTGTGTCGAAGCGGTGAACTGTTAGTCTTTCTGTATAAATACTCTTGCTGCTACAAACAGTACTGTACATGGTAGAACACGCTGATTTCCCTGCCAACAGCCGCTGTTCATTGCTTCAGACACACCTTTACTCTGACCGTCAACGAATATATCGAGACGATATTCTGATCTCACGTCAGCGACTGACGTAGTGCCGGTATCGAGTCTGACTCTGCTCGCCAGAGGAAGTCTGCCTCGACTTGTGCTGCTCACAGTCCCACTCACCCAGCCGTTCCTGATCATCTCTAGATCATCCTAATCACTCATTTCTAGTTCATCCTAATCACTTATGGACAAGGTACACACACATACATCACTTCACACAATGCAGAGTACCTCCAGAAGTATTCCAACACGTCATCAGCTTCCATCGCGCAACGTTCATCCTCGCCCCCACCCCCATCCTCATCCTCACCCTGTGGACACTAGACCACTGCCTGTTCTTCAGCTCCGACCAACGGATCATCGTGAGTGCAGATCAGATGTTGAGCTAGCTAGTCAGTTCTACCTCGTCCTCCATCGATCCCGGCCCGATCGCGATGCCCTTCAAATTCATCCGCTCTGAGATTTCCCCCAGGCGCTCAGGAGAAGACGGACTGGGTAGATCAACGTAGCACACAGCAGGAAGAGGACGGAAACGCCTCCTTTCACCTCGCCTGAGAAGGGAACGTAACTTCCTTTGGGCGATGGCAAGGATCAGAGCCCTTTTCTCCTCCGCACGGAACTTCCGGCTCACTGTTTATGTGTAATAGCGAAATCTCGTATACAATGTCATATTTGGTTTGGTTTGGGCCAGACTTTATTCAAGCTGACCGACATGATACCTCCTTTTTCGCGGCAATGATAGATCATCCACCCGCCGGTCATAGACGTCACGCTTCAGCGATGGCATTGACATCATCTACAACGGCGGTGCCTTCGGAGCGGTGCGACCCGTACCCCCACCGTCCTACATCGCGCCGCTTCACCCATCAGCCAGGACATCAGCTAACCACTCGACCGCTTGCGACCTTTCCTCAAGCCTCAGGCGCACCGTCCTCCTCGACCCTAGCGATTGGGATTCCAACCGGTGTTGTGGCGAGGCGATCCAACGCTCATGAGGCTACGCGAAATACTGGGCGGTACCAGCCTTCGAGAGGCGCCCAAAGGGACGCCAAGTACTCGAGGAAGCTAGCTGCTGCTGCTGCTGGTGCACAAACCCCAGTCCCAGCTGCGTCCGCCAGGAGCAAGAACAGTAGCTCTTCCGAACATGCTCATACACGTGGGAGCTCAGGGACAACGATGCAGAAGGACCATCAGTACGAGCGCAGAGCCATAGTCCACCCGAAAAAGCAGGAATATCCAACCAGCGCTCGATCGCAGCTGCATGTTGTCAGCAGAGACCCACCGAGCAATGAGAGGCTCATGGAACGGATCAGGAAAGAGCAAATAGCTGCTGTACAAGCTGCGAGGAAAGAGCATCAAGAAACCTTGGCTCTCCGTGCTAAGAAAGAAGAGGAAGAGCGCAGGAAAGTGAGGAGGATACAGCTTCAGGTGTTTGTGCATGCGAGGTAAGTCGCACGACACATGGTGGGCGAACCACTGCTGTGCAGTCTGATTACCAGATTCGAGGGAGATCGTAGGGTAGAGTAAGGTCAGCTGACAAGGAACACTCCTGTATGATTCGCTATAGACCGACGCACTGCGAGTGGGATGATTGTCAAGCGGTCCTCAACTCCTGGGCATTGCTCGAAAAACATCTGCATCACGCTCACCTTCACCCTCGGCACCAACCGTCGTTCTCAGCCTCGAATCCGGATCTGAAGCCGGACCCGGCTCCGGGACTAGTACGTTGCCGTTGGCAAGGGTGCAGCGAAGCGTTCGAGAATCGCGAAGCGTGTTACAGGCACGCTCTTACTGGCCATATGGGCAGCTTCGCCGCGAGATGCCCTTTTAGTGAGTAGTTCTCCACGCCTATCATGACCAGTGGTTCCAGTAGATGGCCCGGTACGATCTATCATATTGACGGTACGCTCATTTTACCCTCGCAGACTGTCTGTTCCAGGGCCCGTCCTTCCCGTCACTTATGGCTCACATATCCCGTCGGCATCCCGACGCGACGCCAGACGACTTCGTGCCGGGCTTGATCCACTTCCCGCCTTCAATCCCTCCGCTGTCCAGTCTATTCCAGCTCCCTCAACCATCGGCTTACGAGGTCGTGCATTGGCTGAAGCCCATCCGACCTTATAGCGAAGGCATCGGGCACAGGAGTCGGAAGATGATCATGCGCAATTGCATGAAAGGTCGATATCCCCGCGTGGACGCCTACGAAGACAAGAGGGGTGCGGGGGCAGCCATCAAGGCGATCATCGAGAACGCCAAGAGACTGAATCATGTTCCTCCTTATTCAGCTGTGAGCGTCAAGATCGAAGGGGACCAAGAGCTAGATAGGATAGGCGGAGACGGGGACGTGGAGGACGAAGAGCCGGGAACAGCGAGAACAATAGTTGAGCTCGTTGACGTGCAGAAATCTGCTAAATCTGCAACTGAAGCGGCCAAGCTGGAGCACAGTGATCTCTACCACAGAGAAACGGAAAGTGCTTCGACTTTGTACGCTTCCGACAGCGGCGATACACTTACCACTGAGTCAACGGGAAGGGGACCCAAGAAACGTCGAAAAAGAAATTCAATCTCGATATCGGAGAGGTCAGCATCAACGTCCGTATCGAGCTCAAGCGGAATAGCGGCGGAGGAACACAAGGGTCAAGCCCGACACGTAGGTGACGCAGGTAATCTATCGCCTAGGGAGGAGAGGATGAAAAGGAGGAGATTAAGATCCAGGATAGGTGACGGAAAGACTAGTCAAGGTGAAACGCCCTAAGCTCTAAGATTAGTAGAATGCCAAAGTGACTTACTCATAGGCATTAGCTTTTTCAGTTGGGATGATTAGGGATGATTAGAATAGAATCTGGTTGCGCCAATGCATAAGGGTAACTTGATTACGTCAACTGTCCACCACTTGCAACTTATCGATCGAAATGTGGAGGTCGGCCATTGTTGACGTTTAAAGATAATCCGACGCAATGTTCTGACTTTGACCTCTCCCATTTTCGTTTTTGACATGTATACGAACGCGAAGTAACGCGTGGCTAAAGCGTCAAGAGCTAAGGTAGAAGAAGTCAAGATGCAGGCCCCTCAACTGTGAGCTACCTTTGGTTGATATCTCACGTTCCGGTTCAAGGCAGAAGGGCTCGCTGACAAACGGTATTCTTCCTTCCTCGTCTATCAGCCGTCTCAACGAGCGTCAAGCGAACCCTAATCCGTACATCCTCTGCTCTCTGTCTACTTTCAGATACAAGGTATCAGACCCAAGCTGATGGCTTGCTGAGCAGATATGTGATATTTATACGCTCGCTGAGGAACAAGAAAAATCATACGGTTAGCTGTCGCTCGTTCCATCGAATGTCATGGGAAACAAACTGACCTACTTACAGGACGCGGAAGACATTCTGAAAGCAGTAGGTAAGTCAGCTGCCCGAGTGTCGTCATCCTGGCGGCTAATAGTGTAGCTGATGGGGCGTGAATAGCTGCTCAAGTGTGTGAAATCATTCCTTCGCTCCGTCCAACCTGAACTAATATCATATACGCCCAGATGAAGACCATCATGCGAGATCGGTTCATGCAGGTCCACACACTCGAAGAAGCCGAATTCAACCGAGTGGTCAGCTTCCTCACGGTCTTCTTTCGCAGGAAAGGAAGAGCAAGCAAGCTGATGATGCTCTCTCCCTCCTGTGCAGTTTGCAGGTCGAAATTGGAATCATGGACAGGTGAGCTGCCTGAGTGACTACGCCCACACGGGTCCAGCAACTTATGCACTTGTCCAGAGTATTGAGCTCGTTCTGAGAGGGCCAAGCGGACGATTCCTTCCGTGAGTCAGCTCGAGAGCGGGTAGTGTCCTTTTGACTGAGCTGATCCTTCCGCAGCTTGCCATACATCATTTCAGTAATGTGTCACGAGGTGAGCTTCCGAAATGTTCGAGTGCCGAAAGAGTGAGCAGCTAGCTGACCTGAATAACCTCTAGATGGCGCATATAGAAGTGAGTGGCACCATTGCAGGGAGCTCGAAGGGATGCTCACCCTTTCATTATAGCAAATGAACCATGGTCCCAAGTTCCAAAAGGTGAGTTGTTGAACTCGTCTTGTTCGCTGGAGGGAAAGAAATATAATGCATGACTGACTCACCCATCGTATACAGCTCATGGCGGACATCAAAGCCGATGTGTCCAGGCTGCAATCTCGAGGGTATTATGGAGACGGTCAGTCAGAATGTTATAGGGAACACGGCAGCGACTTGCGCCCGGCTGACTTCATCCTGATAGGATTCTGGTCCGATGGCAAGCGATTGGCGGATAACGTCCGCATGGGTGGCGAAGGACTGCGTGAGTCATTCCAAGAGGGTGAGGACAACAGCTCATCGTCACCACCATTGTAGGCGCTTCGGACTTTCCGGAATATGTCTGTGGTGTAAGCGCTGCGTGAGTTGCCTTCGAAGCGATTGAACACTCACCACATCTGGCTGATTGAGGTAAGCGTAGCGATGCACGCAAGGCCAAGCGTCCTTCCAGAGGTCCAGGAGCTAGTCGAGCACCAGGCCTGGTAAAAGGCGAAGCATCTCACCGATCTGGTCGTCAGACAGAATATCGACGTAAAGCAGGCCTGCGCAACGGCGCGAACATGGGCGAGGGAGGATCGAGATTGGATGGCGGGCGTCGTGAGTGACAGGATCTCTCCAGTCAGGAACAGCTCTTCGGACCTTAGCTAATCATCGGCATGTATGCAGAAATTACCAAAGAGGATCGAGAAGCACGCAAGGCATTTGTAGACAATCAGATCGAGCTCCTTACTGCGCAAGGGATGAGCGCCACGAAAGCTCGGAAGACCGCGGGCGAGAGATGGGCAGAAGTCAACCCTTGGTGGAAAGATGGCAGCACGCGGGGCAAAGTGTGAGCTTGTGCAAAATCAGAACCTAGGCTCTGAGGCTGTGGTAGCTGACTGGCCTTGTTCCTCCATCGTATCAGGGCGAAGTCCAAAACTGCTGCAGAGATGAGAGCAGCAGCAGCTGAGGCTCGACTTCGTGCTCTACCTGGGGCCTTGTCGTCATCGGGACCGTCTTCATCGCCTGATCGCAAAAGTCTGACAACTATTCCAGATGACGATCCCGATGATACAAGCGAAGAGGACGTCAAGCCAATATTCGACGAGGAAGAGGAGGTCGAAGATCCGCATATCGGATTCGAGGAGAGAAAAAGAGAGATGGAAGCAGAGATGAATGATGAAGAGCGGGAAGGGCTGCGGGGCGGCTGGGAAGACTACGTGGGATCAGAAGCCGGGAAAGGTGTGGGCGTCCAAAAAGGCTCGTCCTCAAGCGGACAAGAAACGACCGCGACTGAGGTCACGCATCATAGAAAGCGGGAGTCATCTCCTCATCGGGTCAATCGAAGCAAGTTGCGAAAACCCAACGGTGACTCGGTGGATTTTGGAGCTGACCTGATACGTCAAGAACGGCTTCGAGCACTCGGACTGGCTGGCACGACGTCTTCAACCTCGACACGAACGCTTGGTTCAGGCCGCCCCCAGTCAGATTTCCCTCTCGACTCGGTCAAGAAGGAGCGCCCTTCTCGATTAGTCGAGAGTGCTTCAGATGACCTTTCGAGCGGAAAACCGAGAATAAGAGATTGGGCTTGCAAGATGTGCACGTATGTCAATCTTGCTGATCACGGACGCTGTGGTGAGTAGCTGAGGAGCTCGATACATGGGTCCTTTCCATCGTTCATTGTGCTAATGTGGTTTTCCGATACTGTATATCGTCAGAGATGTGTTCCGCTAGTCCAGACGGAACCATGCCTTTGAACGTTGCGGTATAGTCCAGGCTGTACTCTATTGCGCCTTTCACACCATGTAGCATAGCGCAGCACATTGTACACGTATACATATGTATACATAAACATCGATATCCCTTCCTGTAGCCAATACAATCATTTATCATCAACGATACTTTGGACCCACCGGTCACGCTTATCAGCCGACCGACCTCACCACACAACGATGGATGGCATTAACAGAATCTTGAGGATTTTGATCACCACTTTGATTTAGACCCGTCGTATCTCATGTGCAGGCCAGAATAGTTGTCGTTGTTGGCTTCGTCAATGACCTTGGTTATGCCGGCTGATGCGCGACACACATGAGCTCATTATCAGCCTGATGCTGTCTCCCACGCGTTGGAATGCCCGTTTACAGTGGGAAGTGCATAGCCTGGTACCCAACTCGACCAACTCACCAACACTCTCGTCCACCGTGATCGGCGCTTTCTCCATCCCAGCCCATCGAGCACCCCGATCACCCATATCAGTTTGGACCCAACCTGGGCTCAAGCTGAATGAGACTATGTCAGGGTTTTCGTAGTGTGCGTATCGGGCCTAGAGGCAAAGATCGATCGATCCGGGTCAGCTCAAGCGGTCCCAGTAGTCAAAAGGTGGATCACTTCGTTGGGGGCGGCCAGAAATCCGGGATGGAGGATACTGTATCGAGTGCCTCAGTCGGGTTCGGGTAGGGCATTATTCGTACTCACAAGATAATTCATGCAGCACTGGCATCGAGAATACCGATTCAAACAAGATTGTCAGCTTGGTCCTTCTTCAGTCCGGATGTTATGCCTTTTATTACGCCGACACTGTGTCTCTCTCTCACCTTGGTGATACCGTACCCCGCATCAAGCTTGTCAGGTACCCGATCGATAATACTAGCTCCCGATGACATCCAGATGAACTTGCCACCCTTGATTAGGAGCGGAAAGCAAGCTTGGAATAGCGCTAGTGGGGCGAGGACCTGAGCATGTGTACGATACCATAAAGTGTATCAACATAAAGAAAGGGTCAGCGGCTGTGGAGATCGACTCGAAAAGAAAGGGATAACATCAGCCTGACTTACATTGATTCGCCAGTGCTCTTCGAAGTTGCCCAGGTCGACCTCGGATAGCGCACCGAAGCAGTCTCCGATGGCTGCGTTGGCGATTACCTGCGTGAGGTGGAACATGTATCAAATAACAGGCACAGTAAGTATATGTGGAGACCGTTCATACTCTGCACACATCACACCATGTCATATCGAGAACGATAACAAAGAATGTAGGAAGCGGCATGCTACGGATCACGGTGCTGGGAACAAGACAACGCGAGTCTCGATATCCCAAGGGGAGGACTCATATAATAGGACTGCAGATCGACCACTCACGATATCAAGCTTGTCCACACCTTGCTTCTTCAGCTCTTCGATGGCCTATGGGAACGCGTATGAGTCAGACGATACTGTCCGGTCAGCATCTCTGATATGCGAAAGCCTGGTTCATATGCGTATCCGTTCCCTTCCTATCAAGGTTGATGGTTCAGAAAACAGGGGAAGGCTCTTCGGAGAAAGATTTACTTCTCACTTGATAAGGCGCCAATACTCAGCAATCAGTGGGCCAAGTGTGAGTGAGCGAGAGGGATATAGAGGGAGAGAGAGACCGAGACCAAGACCGAGGACCATACTGACCTTCTTCGGATCTTCAATAACCCCCGAATCAAGCTTCACGGTGACCAGCTTACTCCCACTTGCAACCTTGACCTCGGGCATACTGTCCGGCTTTCTCAGAGCCACGATGACGGTGTAGCCTTCTTTGGACGTATATGCCTGAGCGAGGCCGAGACCGATACCGCGGTTCGCGCCCGTGATAAGAACGTTAGTTGGCATGGTGGTTGATGGGTCTGACTATTAGATTACGAGCAATTGAGTTGGAGGCGCTTGCTTTTCTTCTTGGGGGAAAGGAAAGTGAAAGAAGATTCCGAGTCGTGAAGAGCAGCAAAGGTGATGGCGAATCTATATTTTATATTTTATATCTACATCCCGCCTTCCTCTTGATGTACGACATGACGATGAGAGATTGTCGCCGGCGCCGATCACCGGGTCACCCTCCACCCGCCCGTTCCTGGCGTACAGTACCATATGATCATGATAGCCCTAGCCTCGCTGATTCCCATTCCAGCAAAGGCCGAGAGAGAAGACCAAAGGAGCCGACAACACGCAGGTTATGACCGCTGCATGTCCAACCTCCACTGCGGCTTTGTAAGGCTTCATAAGCTATTTGTGGACAGACAGCTTCAGCAGCCCGCCGATCTATATCGGACTGTACCGAGACGCTTGACACACGGTCCCAATTTACGATACTAGTAACAAACACAGCGACACTTCAAGGTGCCTGAAACGATGCGATGTGTGGCCGTATAGCCTGCCGACAAAGATAAATAGGCCTCTGGGTGTAGTTGTGTTACGATTGTCTGACAGGATACTAGATTCTTCGCACAAGAGACTTTCTCGGGACCCTTGTCTTGTGTCTTAAGCCACGATTCTATAGTATGTAGCCGACCGACGTTCAGTCGATGGGCTGCATCCATGCCCCGCTCCCCAAAAGGAGCAAGGTTTAGGACTTGGCTGCGGATGACCGAATCTCTTCCGTTGTTACTGTACCCGAGGCTATTAACCTGGCCGCCGCAGCGTTTCCACCGCGGCTTAATATGAATGACTCTAAAGGCCTCCCTGCAATTTGACGGTCTTGCAATCCAGCACAATCACTAGCAAGACCCTTTGAGCCTACTCTCAAGAGCTATCACAATTGGTTGACTTTTCTGGCACCTCTAGCCTCAGGCTGCGAGGGTTGAACACAACTCGGCGAGATAACAGCAGTTTGGGAACCTGCATCGGTCCGATAAAGTGTGACACGCCATCCTGAATCATGCCCTCTTCCTCCCCATTATGGTTTGTATCCACACTGAAAATCAAGATCAAGGGGACTTCTACCCCACTATCCAGGACTAGCTCGTACCTTTGTCTAATCCATTGGGCTGCTCTCTTCGTTTGATCAGTTCCACCTGAGGACGAAAATGGTCACCCCGTCAGCGCATGCAGCAACCGCGCCGAAACTGAGGCTTCTTCTCAAGAGAGGCAGACCAAGGAATCGAAGACAAACATTCCAGCGGATAATCATCCGTGCCCACTCACATAGTTCCCGGGGAACCATCCCACTCTCCCATCTCTTGTTCTTCCCCGCCACCAACCCACCCCACCATCCTGGGGATCTCTCTTCTCTAAGACAGCCACTATTTCGTCCCTGCTCAAGCCCAGCTCCATCTCATCGTTTGACTGAAACTCCCACCTGGCTCTCGCGAATTCCAGCTTGCTCGGATCCAGAATAGTACCGTCCGCGCCCAGGATGTTCCCTGCTTGCTGTCTCGCCTGATTCGCCATGAGGATCTTGACTAGTCTCGACATGAGATAAGGCAGTCCTACCGCCGATAAGAGGAAAAGTACCAGTGGTTTGGCGCTCGGTCGACCAGGGTCATTAGGTACAGCGGCAGCGGACCACTCATTCGCCCACCCTCCTGCACCGGTCTTCACCTTCTTGCCCTTGAGCCAGGCCACTATCCGCTTTCCTAGCCTGAGTATCGAAAACACACCGAGTACTTGGCCCAAGTACGTTTTGACCGAACCGAGCTGATCAGCGACGCCGACCATTGCGAAAAATGAGGAGTGCGTAGCCATATATGTCGATTCGATCAGCTGGGCAAGCGAAGTGAATGCCGTGACGAGAGATTCGAGGACTGCGAAGGCTGGAGCGGTCGTTGCTTGCATAGAAGAGGTGAGAGTAGGAAAGCCCTAAGAACGGATGGTGTTTCGTGCTCCGTCAGCACATCCATTCTGCAGCGCTGGTTGTGCATTGCTCTTGCATCACACAGCCCAGATTGGTAGGACATGCTGCATCGGCAACAGCTTGAAGATAATTTCACAGGGCCTGGCCTGAGCATTGCATTGACAGCATAATGCGACTCACTTCGCCCGGAGCACCCATCCCACCGACACCATATCCGCCCATCCCATAACCTCCGTAACCTCCATAGCCACCGTATCCTCCCCCTCCAAACCGATTCATACCCCCATAACCTCCATACGCTCCTCCATACCCTCCATATCCGCCTACGCCGCCTATTCCTCCACCGTATGGCGACACCCCGTATGATCCGGTATAGCGCTGTTGAGATGTATACGGTTGGACAGAGGTACCTGTGACGCGTGTCATGGCTAGTCAGCGAAGATTCTGAACTGCGAAATATTAGGCGATACGAGATGATGAAGAGATATTGCAGAGAGTAAGGCACCGTAATGAAGGTGGATTTAGTGAGCGGCCTTTACAACTCACTAGAATCAGCCAGGCCTGCAGGTCTCTCGGGTAGCTTCGGTGCAGAGCTGCTACCAGAGCCCGCGCTCGTTTGAAGCGCATTATCGAAGACCGAAGCTATTGTCGAGGTATCACCACGCGACGTTGCCAATCCCTGGCTCGTCGATCCTCCTCCAATTCCGACAGGCCTCGAGGATGACGCTGTCGTCGAGCCAGAGGGCGCTGACAAGATTGATGGTCCACTGGAGGTCGCCTTACCCTCCCAAGGTTTCGCGCGGACGGGAGCGGACGTCATGGTTGATGGGTAACAATGGGCTCTGAAGCGGAAAGATGTTGGGCCGGACCGAGTGAGTACTGATGTTGCTCTCGTGATGTAGTTGTAGCACTGCGTTTCCGACTGTTCCTCCGACTTGCATATACGATATCACTGGCGAACGATAGAGACCCCGTCTATGTAGCTATTGTCTTGGTGACCTATGCTGTAATCTAAACTGAGGAGGAAGAGAAGGACGAAATGAGGAGTGTCTGAAGAGGACTGATGTAGATGACTCGCGGCACTTAACAATGCCCGGGTGACGGTTCGCCGTTTTAACCGGGGCGCACGCACCATACAACACTTAACCGCCGCAAACGCCCCCTAGGCCAGGGCGATAACTCCCTTTATCATTCGGACGACATCTACCTTTTAAATCCGTGCTTCGAGTGCATCGCATCGCGAGTTGCATTACCACGCTAGCAACGGGGGTCGGCGTTCACAGTCTGTTCTTCGCGTCAGCGGTCCAGGACAGGATCGATCCTCACGCCGAGGATGGTGACGAGACTGCCTCTGGCCGAGTCACCACCGCTTGCGACTTCATCGTATCTGAATTTACCGACGCCCAAGTTGAATGTCGTGAGGAACCCGTCAGTAAGAGTCAGGCAAGCGGTACGAGGTAAGTTTTGTCTGTCATCCAACTGATCTATCCTCCTTGCATAGCTACCACTCCCGACACTTGTGTGAAACAAGACTGCTAGGCGGTCATGCCGGTCGGTTTTGATGATCAGTGCATTTCAGCTGATTCCGTCGCATTGCGGACCTCGAATTACAGACAATAATGTCCCCCTCTTATCGCGCTTACAGCACAAGACAGATCTTCGGAATACGGATAAGCACCGCTTGACAAGTCTGAGCTGGGCGGCTATAGAATGTAGCTTGGAGGTATTTGAGTGGCTGTTGCTTGATTACGGGCATGATGACCAGGAGTTGTCTAGGGTGAGTCAATGATCTTCGACGGTCTGAACGCCAGATATCACATCGACCCTAGTCTTATTATGTCTCGATGTCGGAAGCCGTAGACAGGATGAACGAGGACCTGCCACTTTGTGCTAGTTCTTGAAAGTTGACTAACCCCTCTACATCTCTCCAGGATGCCGACAATAATACCATCCTGCACCTGCTGGCTTCCGTGCCGTCCCTCTCCCCATCACCATACGCGCACCAGCTCTCGTCCCCCGACTTCCCCCCGCGCCTCAATACCTTATCGCTCGACGAACAATCAGACATCTCTCTACGCATGACGCAAGTATATCATACCTTGTTTCCATTCCTTCTCGATTGGTCCAACTCGGGTGGTAAGACAGCTTTGCACGTAGCCGCTCAAGCGGGGAATCATCGTTTCATCTCACTGCTATGCGATTTGGGTGCAGATTTTGACTTGACCGATCTCCAAGGGAACACGCCATTGCATTATGCGAGCGCATGGGGTCATCTGGACTCTATTAGAGCTTTATTGGAGAAGGGTTGCGGGTTCTCTTCCAGGAATTTCGAGGGTTTCACTCCTTCCGATTTCGCTTATTCGGATCGTACGCTTAACGCTCTACAAGTGATAGCCAGAGACTTGTTCGAAGAGAGACGGACCCGAAGGAAGGAAGAATCGTCTTCACGCTCCGTGGCTATCCCGACAAACCCGTCGTCATTGGGCCCAATGATGATGGCGAATCAGAGTTCCGGCTCGATATACGAAGGTGGCGGGCCTTACCTTGCCCAAACGCAAGGGTATACCCAATCTCAGCCACCGGGTAGACCACAGCCTCAGTCGCTGTACCAAAGCAGTGGAGGCAGAGGACGGAGTGCAAGCTTATCAGCTTCTTCGATAGGTGGATCGAGTTCGGTTGGCGGCGGTGCGGGAGGACAGGACAGCTATTCAAGCCAGCCTGGTAGATACATGGACGACTATCACAGGGAAAGAGAGAGGCATCGAGCCGGAGCTGGAACCGGAGGCGATGGACGAAGTGAGAAGGACAAGGAACCACCTTTACCACCCTTACCGCCAAACCATTACCATCATCCTTATCCGCCATCAGTGTCCGGCCCGAGTGTAAGCAACGGATCTGGCGAGAGGACGAGTTCTTTGCCCATGTCGAGATACGATTCGTCTGCTTCGGCAGCTGAGGGCGGCACCAATCCGATCCATGATTCCGCTACAAACCTATCCTTACCGTACGCATCAGACCAAAGTCAAAATCGACCGTCGCCCGCAGGCAGCGCTAACATATCGTCATCATCATCACGTTCAATACCCTCTTCATCGATCCCAACACAAGGTCCTGGACCGGCAGCTCCTCAAGCTGTATTAGGCAGGCCTACGCCGCCTCTGCAACCTGGGAACTTGCTGCCGCCACCATCTTCTCAGCGTGTGACACCCACCTCTATCGGTGGTTCGAGCGGCAGACCCACGCCTCCGTTACCGCACAGGTCACCGTCCATGCCAACCACCGGCACAGGTTCCAGCGCCTCCTTGACCCGCTCTACGAACTCCGAGCTGCCCTTACCTGTACCTCAAGCGAATGCTCCTACTCCATTCGATGATTCAGCCATATCCACGGGATCGGGTAATCCACGAGGGGGAGTAGAGCTCCCAAGGATGCCGGATGGGATGATGATGGGTTCCGTTATGCGGAGGGCCAACTCTGCTCAGGCGCAAGGTCAACCTCTGGGACGACCCATCTAATTGGCAGCACAAAGCGGCTTTCAAG
Source organism: Kwoniella heveanensis BCC8398 (assembly GCA_000507405.3). Classification (NCBI taxonomy): domain Eukaryota; kingdom Fungi; phylum Basidiomycota; class Tremellomycetes; order Tremellales; family Cryptococcaceae; genus Kwoniella; species Kwoniella heveanensis. The sequence continues at coordinate 68,536 of KI669513.1, read as the reverse complement.
ATGGAATTCCTCACAAAGTAGACGGGTACCAGGTGATACTCGGGGCCAAACAGGGACCGTCTTGGCGTATCTCCGCGTGTCATGGAGCGCCGCAGCGTTGAGTTACCTCGTTGATACGTATGTTGCGGCTAGATGAATAATGTAGACTTAGTCTGATTCATTCATCAATCGACCCGAATAAATGTATTCACGTCATGATGTATATGTAGCAGACGAGCATTGATCATTCCTCGAGGCGATCGTCAGTGCCGGTTCCCAAGAAAGTGGAATACTGGCTTCACGTCTCCGGGTCAAGCACAGATACAGTTGAAACGGCAGGTCATATCAGTGTCCTCAGCTCAAGGTTGCGAGGCACAACAAGAACAGTCGATACAATTGTTTGCAGACCTGTGCACAACATGACCCACTATCACCATCGTGCGTTCCTTCCATCAACAGGGGCTTGGAGAAGCGATCACACAATTTGGTCCTGAACTGAACTTGATCATCCGCAGTGCATGTGCTCTCACGCTTGTCGTACAACGGGCTATTTGCAATCCTCCATGTCTATCTCCTGCTCGCTCGACTTTGACATTGTCCGGCATCACTCATCACAGTATTGACATGTATGTACATCCAATCAGCAGTTCACTTTTCCTAATTTCACTGTACCCGTTTTTGGCTAGGTGGTAATTGGTTCTTCCCCTTCCACTTCGTTTTCATCCCTCTCCTCCTTGATTAGCACGCCAATCATGATCTCATCTTTTGCATTTGGATCTGAGGGTTGATGTAGATGTTCTGGTCCGTCGATTGCTCCCGCTTGTCCAGTCTCTATAGGCACGTTCACACCTCCCAAAGCCTCTTGATCAGCTGCTACCTGCTGTCTCACCACGTTTCCGTCGGCGAGGCTCCTTTCGTGTCCACCGTCCAAGTCCATCTGACTCGGTGCTGTCGCTGTGTCCTCCCCCTGACCCTCTCCCCTTTCGTTCATATTCTGTCTCTGCTCGTCGTTGGGCTTAAGCAAGAGGTCGGTACCCATGTCCAGATCGCTGAGCCGTAGATCTCGAGAGGCCGAGTCAAGGATATCGAAAAGCCATTCGGCGGATCGCATAAACTGATCTTTCTTATCCCCCCTGCCTGGCGCGCCTGCTCCTCCTCTATCTCCACTCCTGCTATGCAGGGACATGGTTGTCTGCTCGTCTTCCCGTTGTTGCGAGAGTTCGTTATGTGGTAGGGGGATCGCTGGAGGTGCATGGCACACGCGGTGATCCAGCAATCGTCTCTTATGGAACGAGCCCGGGAACGCCCCGACATCACTCAGTTGGTCTCGATCTGATTTCTCTCCTGCTTCTGTGGCGCCACCAGCGGCGAGAAGGGCCTCCAATTTTGGACCCAATTCTAAAGTTCTTGCTCGATGACCGCTCGCCTTGTGCATATATCTCGGACGCTTGTCAAGCGAGTACGGCAGGTAGGGCGATCGTTTCTCCCTCTTCTCTCCGGCGACACCAATGCTGGGACCGATACCGAGACCGTTGTCTCCACTGGACTCAGGCCACACTGAGCTTTCAGTGCGCCTTGCTGTTGTTGAGGTTTTCCTTTGCACGTAGAGTGGAGTTCTGTGCTCTTCCCGTTCGGCCGTTCCAAGTTCAGCCATGTCGACCTGCATGGGACTTGCGAAAGCATTGTCTGCTTTCTTGCCGGTCGAGTCAGCATCGTCGGCTGTTGTAGTCGAAGGAGAGTTTATACTGATCGTGCTCCTTCTCTGATGGCGGGGGTGAGTATGATTGTGTCTCACACTCTGTGGAACCTGCCGAGTCTCTCGACTTTGAGCCATCATGGCTGTGAGTCTGCTCGGAAGGACTTCATGATCGTGTCCCGAACCATCGAGTGGTCGTGAGGTATGAGAGTCGAAGGAGGTGTTCGCTGCTATCAAGACGTCGTGATTGCCTGAATGAAGATATGAGCAGCGTGGTCCAGGCGGCGAAGAGTCGGTCGGAAGAAAGTCGCTCCGATTCGTAGGTGACACAGGCGTAGAATGAACGCCTTCCTTCCGAGCTGTGAGGAGGGGCTGATTATGACTGTGAGGCTGATAGTTGGTAGGAGATGGAATGGACAGTTGAGTTGTGGAGTTGATTGATGGGGGTCGAGAACGGGATCTCTGCGAACCAGAGCGTGATTGAGAGGGGAGAATCAGCTTCCTGAGCCCACTGGTACACTACACCGGATAGTATCGCTCGAGTGCCAATTGGGGGAAAAATAAAAGAAAAAGGAAACCGCAGCATTTCTATGACATAGTGTCGAGTCACCGAAAGCTAGCCGACAGCCTAGGGCACGAAGACTGCCACTCTACAGCCTGCGAGAAATGCTCACCGGCTGCAGCGATACGGCTCGTTGATCTCGATCGAGCTTCGGCCTGTCCATCGTCATCATCCTACCTCGGGCATTTTCTAACCCGGCTCGAAGTGACTGTCCACCATGTCCTCTCGGTCCATTGAGGGATCCGTGTGGCTCTTGCCGTTTCAAGTTTGATAGTTCATCCGGTTGTAGGTGAGGAGGCTGAGAGGGTCTGATCTGCAACTTCCTCTGCCAATATCCTCTCTTGCTCTCTTGCTGCTCTCGTCCATGACCAACAGGCCCAGCGCCCAAGGCCAGTAAACCCTCAATCCCATCTTCCTCTCTCCCGTCTCCTTCTTCCTGTACTCCAATCATCATTCTGTCCACGGAATCATCCACCTGAGGGAACCCGACCAAAGGTGGTGGACTAGGCGAGAGGGAAGGACTAGGGCTAGGACTAAGGCTCGGCGACGGCGTCGTCCTCCTTCTCGGGAACAAGAGCGGCAAGGGCCTATCGGTGCCTCTTGATCTTTTCCAGAGCGCACAGGCATTACATAACGTTCCCCTCCACTGGGGGGTATCGACCTCGCCGCAATTCGTACATTGTCGCTCGCCGTGGCTCGTCTTGGCTGGGAAGCGAGAACCCTGGTTTATGGTATTTGATTTCGCCTTGCCTTTCGTATTATTGGTGGTGACGGTTTTCGTTTTCTTGTTTTGGACTTGGGATTTACGGGTATTGGTATTCGCCGAGGGCCCGCCCGATGTTGACTGGGAGAGGGGCGGTGGAAGCGGCACGGGCGCGGCAAGTTGGGATGGAGATATCGCTCGTAGAGGCGGGGTAGTCGGGGACACCAGCACCGGTGCATCTGCATCGGCTGTACTTGTGCTGTCTACCGATATCGATTGAGCGTGAGGAAGAGAGACTGGTTCAGGCGTAGACGTGTGGCCCAGAGGAGATTTGCGGGTCGCCATCTTGTATTGGACCGCGGACTAAATCAGTATATCAGGTTCGCTTGCTGCGCGAGACTGGTCGAGAGTGAGCACAATGTTCCGATCAGCACCGAAATCCGTGCCGTATTCTGTGTGTCAAACGCTCGAGCATCTCACCCTCCTATCAATACAGGATGACAGGTGAATACGAAACAACATGACACTGCGTCAGATATCAAAAAGGCCATACCTAATGTTGGAACGTACGAATCGTGTCAGAAGGTAGGTACACTGTACGATGTACACAGGTGATCTGGTGGAGTAAGTGCCAGGCGGTAACCGCAACAGTAATCGTAACAAAGCAAGAATAGTCGAGCCAACGCGTCACTTAGAGGGGTAGCAGCAACGGAAAGGGTTACCAGGGGTCGTACCCAATAATGACTTACCGTTGTGTAGTACTCCTTTATACTCCCGTCAGGTCGTCCCAGGCCCAGAACCAAAGTTGCACCGACTCGTACCGTACAGCAGAGCCAATAAGTAAGTACCCTTGAATCAGTTGGATAGAGAGCTGGGTGTGATCTTTCCGCCGTCCGACGCTGATACTTGCTCGATGCAGGGGAGAGAACAATGAAATAGGATGCAATGCGGTGCGCAACGATGAAATGAAGCGCTGGTCTGGCGAAGCGTACCGTTGACCTTGATTCGGTAATAAATGATTGAAGCGATCGGCGGTCCAAAGCCTTGATAGGGACAAAAGATAACAATGTTGGATCAGAAGGGTATCTATCGGCCACACAGCCTTGAGCCGGAATTGGATCAGATCGGGTCGTGGTTGTGGTTGTGGTTGTAAGGCAGTTCCGTTAATGTATACCGCCTGTGAACAGCACCCCATCCAACATGTATCTACTGTATGTATGTATGTGTGTATCCGTGGCGATCAGCGCATCTATCACGGTAGTGTGGAGCAGTAGGGGTCGCGACGATATGGAGCTGGCTGGATCTGGGGAAACAACATTCATAGGATCAGCGAGTGAGAGGACAAAAAGTCCCTTTTATTCTCATTCTTCAATTCAGAAAGATGCGATGCGATGAACATTCACCAGGCGAGGCAGGCGATACTGTAACCCATTGCCCAGCTGTGGACCACACTTCGGACTCCGCCTGACCTAGACGTGGGCTGTATGCGCGCTTCCGCACATCGCACTGCTCATACGTGTTCCGTATTGTATGCGCAGGCGTGTGCGTATCACCAGTGTATCAAAGTCAATATCAAAGTCAGACGATCAGATCAATCCGTTCCTCTATGCCTCCTTTCTGGCCACCTCACTCGCTCGGTTCAAAGGCATGGCCTGGACCTGGATCGACGTCTATCGGAGTCTTGAGTCTGAGTCTGAGTTAACCGATCGATCTGCACCGTAGTGGTCGTGCATTATACTCCGGTTCCTTGCTCTACTGTCCGACGAGGAAAAGAATTTGATTCCACTAAGATAGCCGTATCCAGTATCCAAAATCAAGTCACTGAGACTCACCGATGGATTTCCAATACCTTGCACCTCAAGGAGACTATAGCACAAAAGACGTGTCAAAGGATAAAGGAGTCGGAGTGTGTCGTTCTTTCTACGTCACTGCCCAACTACGATCCCATAGATCCGCTCGAACTGCGTCGTTTGATCCGTCCGAGATTGTGTGCTGAGTCTAAAAGAGCGCCTCTTCAGACGAAATGACAAGGTCAGTGCAGTGAATATTGTAATCCTACTTGCCTCATCTTGTAGTAGATACGTACCGTCTCGTCTGGCTACAGGACGTGTTTCGGAAACCGACTGACTCGACTCTGGAGGTTTCGTTTCGGGTTTACCGTTTGTCTGTTCTCGCTTCGCTCCGTATTGTATCGTTTCTTCGCGATTCCCTTCGCTTCGCACTGAGTAAGATCTTACCCGTTCTCGCAGATCCGATAGAGTCGAAATTTCACTCTTCCTCCAAGCCAAGCTCCTTTGACTAGACTCGGTTGTCCAGCGTCGGACATTGTATCGTTCGTTTCAAGCACTGCGATCATCCCGCCTCGTTACGAATAGGCGGACGGCAATGCCGTTATCTTTGTGCTTGTCCGCGCGGATCGCATCCCGGAGTCTGTATCAGATAACGAGTGTAGGCAGATGACAAACGTCTCCTTTCTGAGGGCTCGAAGCATGCTTCAGGCATATTTATCGAGCTATTCCGAAGAGCTCTCGGCCAGATATCCTGGCAAGGCTCGGTGTTTGGCGTGTATTGTAATGAGCATCAGCCCACTTTTCCTCCCTCTTACTGATCACCAATTTCGAAATTCGAATCGGCTGGTGCAAGGAAACGTCAAGAAAAACAAATTGCTAGGCCGTACGCGTTGCATTACAAACGTCGCAGACCATCATTTCCCAAGGATCTATCATATCCTATATTTTGTACTGTTTTTTTGGTGGTGGTAATAAACGTCGAGGGGATAGAGAAATCGAATAAAACGCAGCACACCGTCTCTAATCGAGACATCGGAGAATCACAGCTCCGGGTGAGGCGAGAGAATGTTTGGAGGGAAAGGAGGTTTAAAGGAGTGTATGAGGTAGATGCAATGGATCAAGAAGACGAACAATGCTGAATGTAGCGGAAGATGTATTGATATCTAGCGGAACCGATGAGAATTGACAACTACCCGGGGGAAGGAGCGCTTCAGGAGTGTCTTGTGATTGGAATCGCTGAAAACACCTGATCAACATGCTCGTGAGAAAGGGGTAGAAGTAGGTTCGCCGAGAGGGAAAGTAGTCTAGATCTCCTCCTCCTCAACGGGGATCTCCTCGTCACCGTAGATCTCATCGTCGGCACCGGCCTCCTGGTACTGCATGTACTCGGAGACAAGGTCCTGCAAGTTGGACTCGGCCTCGGACTGTAGTGAGGATTTCGCATCAGCTTTCGGAACTCGCGCGTTCTGTTATATGTAGAGGGGGCACTCACGAATTCGAGCTCGTCCATACCCTCGCCGGTGTACCAGTGAACGAAAGCCTTTCGTCGGTACATGGCCGAGAACTGCTCGCCGATTCGCTTGAAGAGCGACTGGATGGAGGTGGAGTTGCAGATGAAGGTGGAAGACATCTTGAGGCCTCGAGGGGGGATGTCACTGAACGAAAAAACCAAGTCAGGTCGGATCAGTCTACCTGTGCTAATAGCAAGGATAAAGCTTGTGATGCAAGACTTACCACTGAGCGGCAGAGATGTTTCCGGGGATCCACTCGACGAAGTAGGCAGAGTTCTTCTGCTGGACGGCCTGGATCTGATCCTCGACCTCCTTCATGGCGACCTTACCTCGGTAGTAACAGGCGACGGTGAGGTATCGCTAAGATTGTAATAATATATCAGTATCGTCACACGGAAGTCTTCAAGTTAAAGAAGCCCTGAGTGCCACTCACACCGTGTCGAGGGTCGGAAGCGGCCATCATGTTCCTGGCGTCGAACATCTGCTGGGTGAGCTCGGGAACGGTGACGGCTCGGTAAGAGGCGGAACCTCGGGCGGTCAAGGGGGCGAAACCGACCATGAAGAAATGAAGACGAGGGAAGGGGACCATGTTGACGGCAAGCTTTCGCAAGTCTGAGTTGAGCTGACCGGGGAATCGGAGACAGGTAGTGACACCGGACATGACGACGGAGACGAGGTGGTTCAAGTCACCGTAGGTGGGGGTGGAGAGCTTGAGAGTTCGCATGCAGATGTCGTACAAGGCCTCGTTGTCGATACAGAAGGTCTCGTCAGAGTTCTCAACGAGCTGGTGAACGGAGAGGGTGGCGTTGTAAGGCTCAACAACGGTGTCGGAGACCTGTATAGAACCAGATTATCAGTGATCATGCATCTCAAGGTAGAGCCTTTCCTCGTTAGAAGAGTTGATTTCACATACCTTGGGAGAGGGAACGACGGAGAAGGTACACATCATTCGGTCGGGGAACTCCTCTCGGATCTTGGAAATCAAGAGGGTACCCATACCGGCACCGGTACCGCCACCGAGGGAGTGGGTGATCTGGAAACCCTGGAGGCAGTCACAGCCTTCGGCCTCTCGTCGGACGACGTCGAGGACCGAGTCGACGAGCTCGGCGCCTTCGGTGTAGTGACCCTTGGCCCAATTGTTACCGGCACCCGACTGACCAAAGACAAAGTTGTCGGGTCGGAAGAGAGAACCGAGGGGACCACCTCGGATAGAATCCATAGTTCCGGGCTCCAAGTCAATCAAGACGGCTCGGGGAACGTACTTGCCGGCGGCGGCTTCATTGTAGTAGACGTTGATTCGCTCAAGCTGGATGTCGGTGGTACCCTTGTAAGAACCGTCGGCCTGAATGCCGTGCTCCTCGGATACAACCTCCCTGCGAGCGGCAAATACGAAAGATACGCGTTAGATCACCGACTGAAAGTGCTGCAGAGGACGACAAATTACTCACCAGAACTTGGCACCAATCTGGTTACCGCACTGACCGGTCTGAAGGTGGACAATCTCTCGCACTGATCGAGTCATGGTGAAGGGTGGGGATGTGAGGTCGAACAGGCAGAAGAGAGGGATGAAGGATTCCCGGGTTCCAGGTTGAAGAGAAACGTGAAGAGGAGGAAGAGAGCGAAGATTGGAACGATGAAAGATTGGAGGTAAAAGGTGATTGTAGGATGGAGATAATCAAAGCGTGGGTGTAAACGTGAACGTGGATGAAAACAACACGGCAGGAGGTGGTATGAGCGGTGGGGGAGTGTGGCGACCCAAGCGATGTGTGGGTAAGGGTGAGAGTGGATTGTTGGAGTGAGTGAGAGGGAGAAGGGTTGAGTCAGGATAGCGCGTTTCAAAAGGGAACGGGACAACAATCACGTTTCCATCAGCACGATCCTCCTTCGTGTTGATCGACCGAGGAATCTCTTTCGTCTGTACTCACTCTTGAGCTCGTTAATAGGTCGTTAAGGTTGGGTGTATAAAGAATGTATGAGGGTGAGGACGGGGTGGAGGATGAGGATGAGGATAAGGATAAAAGATAGCTTCAACCAGGATGACTTGAGTTGTTTGAATTGTTTGCTTTGCAACATGGTGGTGGTCTGTGCAGAGAGCAGAGCAGAGCAGAGCAGAGCAGAGCAGAGCAGAGCAGAAGCGCACGCGTTGGAAAGAGTGGCCACTACGCGTCAGAACCAACGGACATTTGGAAATATACTCCGGTCCTCAGTGTGGCACTTCTTGACGCGCTCGCCCCTTGTTGTGCATGAAATGCTATAAGTTGTGCAGTGGCTATGCGAATGCGAGTGAGACGATCAAGTACAAGATTCTAGTATGCGACCATGCAACAGTTTGAGTATAAAGAGAAAGTCATATACTGATGTGCGGTCTTTTACCGCTACTGCTGCATCAGCCCATCGACCTCCATCGCGTCCAAGTCGGCTTCAGCTTCGATCCCTACGCCGGTGTCAGCTGGTGCTTCGGCGCCTCCTATGGCCAGAGGCATTTCGGGGTCCCCCACGGCGTGTTCTCCTGTCTCCTGAACATCGCCCTCGACCTTTTCTGGTCCGACTGATTGAATAGGGACCACCTCTTTCGCGGTGTCTCCATTTTCGGTAGCGGTTGACGGCGGGACGATAGACTCCTCTGCGTTTGATACAGCAGGCACTTCTCCTGCCTCTTCTGCAGGACCGCCAACCGTACTCGCCGGCGGAGCAGTCGTACCCGTTTGCAGAGTCTCGTCCCCTTGCCTAGCTTTGTCGCTCGATTGAGGAATGGGATCATTCCCGACCTTCTCACTCGGGGGCCCTTCTCCTTCTACAGCCTTCTCTTCTTGGTCTGCATCGTTCTTGTTCTTATCCTCGTTCTTGTCCTTATCCTCGTTCCGGTCGTCATGCTCGTCCTTCAAATCGGAGACCGTTCCCTCCTCGTCATCGCCGTCACCTTCGTCGACGGCTGCATCCCCGTCGACGGCTGCATCCCCGTCGCCTAGGAAAGTTTTCATAGCACCAGGCGCTTTCAGTGGACCTAATCGTCCTGCGACGTAGAGATCACCACAGTTATTACACACTGCGGGCGATTGATGATAGCAGCATCGTCAGCACCTTCGCATCTCATGATTTCGCGCTCACAATGACCAGCATGTGATGATGCTCGATTGGCACTGAGTATCGAGTGACCGCAACAGAAGGGTCATGATGAACTCACAGGTGCCTCGGCCGTTTGGCCCCTTTCTCCAAACCTTGATCCCGGATCTAGCGCATCCTTCACATGTACCCTTCTCAGTCCCTCTCTTGCCGTACTTCTTCTTCTTAATGCCATCATCTTCCCCTGCCTCTGCAGTATCACCAGCGCTAGTGGCAGCGATCGCCGCTGCGTTCCTGCCCAAGCTCATCCTGCCTCCGCGGCCTCTTCGACCGATACCGCGCTTGGCGCCCTCTTCTACTCTCTCGTCGAGGGCTTCCAGCGAGACCGGCAACTCGAACGTGACCGTCTCTTCTTTCTCGTTGGCCTTGCGTTTCCTTTGATTCTTCGGTTCGGGTGAGAACTCGATCTCCCGATTACCAGCATTGTCCTCGCCATCGCCGTCCGCGTCGACCACATACAGGGGCTTAGTGGAGATCGGGTACGGTCTTGGTGCCCATTTGTCGGTGGTGGCTTCCACCAGATCTTGCGACGGCGGAGGAGGCAATCGAGTCTTAAGAAAGGCACGTGCAGGCACGCGAGAGAGTAAAGAGGCGAAACGAGCTCTCTTACGCGAAACATACATCGGCCGCAAAGCGGAGAAGACTCTCTCAGGCAGAGTCGCCCGCTTGGGACCCTGAAACTTGCCAGATGCAGGTACGGTAGTTTGATCCTGCTGAACAGATGTGCCGGGATCACCTCCCGCTGATGGATCGACTGAAGTGTCGTTACCGAGGGTGTCGGGATCTGCTGAAGGCTGGGTTGACGCATTGGCAATCGCCTGAATTGGCGCCGTTGGTGAATCATCCTCCTCCCAACCCTCTATACCCACGATCAACGTCGGTTCTTGCTTGAACATTGCCTCTATCTCAGCCTTTTCCACTTCTTCTGCAACATCTTTGATCCTCTTCCAGGCGGTATCTTCGACATCCAGCAACCTGATTGTCAAGGGTTGTAGATCTCCTGAAAGCGGTACAGAGTAATCTGCAGATAGGTTGAGTACATCCGGCTTGACTGGCGGTGCAAGCTTTTCGCCATTGACCGTAGCCTTGGCTCTGTTAGCATCATTACTGATCTTGCGTGATGGTTGCGCTCTGGTGGGAGTAGCCGTCTGAGCAGGTGTGGTGGGTCGGACATCGTCTTTTGGTTCTTCCTGCGCTATTCGGGTGTTCACCTTCTCAACCCAAAACTCGGGATTCTCGAAGGGCAGTCTTTGTGCCAATCTCTCCCAGTCTGGCCTCCCCCAGCGACTCTCGCCAGAAGGCACGACAGTGGATATCAAAACTGTACCTGGAGGCGGTTGCGTGCCGGGTAAAGGAGGCAGTCCCGAAATCGGGCGAAGCTTGGCTGGTGGCTCGGGAAGCGCTTCGGCGGGAGCCAACTCGACCGCGGGAGATACCGGTGGAGGCGTAGCAGTCGTGGCCGCCGGAGTTGGGGGAGGAGCTTGATCTTTCGCCCCTCGCCCTAAAGACTGTCGGGTGCGCGACCTAAGGGGTTTGACATTGCGCAGAGGAAGTGCTGCGACTGTACCCTCAGGCATCGCCTTTGTCACATTAATTGAAATTGATCCAAGAGCGGATTGGGCTCCGGGGACCGCTTGCGCGGAAATCTTGGCACTGGCTTCGACTTCAGCATCACTGATGACAGGCTTGGGTTCTGCTTGCGAAAGTGTTGTAGGTTCAGGCTCGGGTTCGGGCGAAGGCTCGGGTTTAGGGGGTGGCCCAGTGACGAAGTCGCCACCTATTCTGGAGATAAAGCTATTCTGGCCCAGCGGGATAAGATATTTTTCCGTGGGCTGTTCTTTGAATGCTATCAGAATGAATGGCGGTGGAAGGGGGTATGTCGGTTTTGGTGGCGGAGGCGGTGGAGGAGTCGGTGGTGGAGCGCGAGTAAGTGGTGAAGAGGAAGCTGGAACTGTGGATATGTTCGAAGTATGCGCGGGGATGAACGAGCTTGGCCCGGAAGTGGGCTGAGATATGCGATTCGCATATGTTGAGGGGATGGTAGGCGGAGGTGGCATGGAAGGACTGTGATTGAGTGGATGCGGTACACCTACGCTAGGTTCGGCAAACGGCACGACTATCGGTCTCGGCGGACCTGACGCCGTCTGAGCAGCAGCTTGAGGAGTCTGCAATGGCTGGGCGGGAAGGGCAGGTTGGTTCAGGGGTTGAGTCGCCGCTAACCTAGGATCGATCAACCCATCAGAAACGGACGTCGGTGGTGGAGGCTTCACAGTAGAATCACCCGTAGCGGAAGAGGCTGGAGGATCCGCGACTTCTGCCCTGTCCGGTTGTGAGATAGATGCCTGAGGCTCAGTCGGTATAGGACCGCCTCCCACTTGCTTGGGACCAGTCATATCCACCTCATCATCAGACTCATTATCTTCCGCCTCGGGTGGGACGGCTGTCGAGTCAGCAGCACCTGATCCGCTTGCGGAGGTCACCGGTGAGTTACCTTCCGCGGACGGCGCGGCGGTTGTGACATCCGTTTCGAGATTAGCTGGGGGGGTTGCGAGAGCACTGGTCGTGGCTGTCGTTTGAGCCGATGCTGATGTCTCGTGCGACGGTGAAGATTGAGTGCTGGTTGAAGCTGTAGCAGCGGTTGGTGCTGGTGGCACTGGTGGTGTGATCTGTGGAGATGTACCTGAGGTTGCGCTGCCGCTCACGGCAGTGCTTGCGGATGTGTTTGCAGAGGATGATGCCTGGACAGGAGCAGCTGTACTTCGAGGAGCTGTAGGTCCAGACGGAACAGGAGCTGCCCCAGGAGTCACTGCCTGAGCTACAGACGGTACTGTCGCAGGTGGCCCGCCCACAGTTCCTGAACTGCTCGCCGGCGGACGAGCCTGAGCAACCGTACTAGGTCCTGGTCCCGGTACACCCACTGTTGAGGAACTTGCAGGTCCCGTTACAGTTCCTGGCGGCGCCAAATCCTCTATAGGTTCACCGCGACTCAGCCTCGCCACAGCTTTCCCCAGGCGCTCAAGCTCCTCTGCATTAGCCGTGCTACCTGCAGCTTTGTAAATGAGAGCCGAGAGCCAAGGTGCTCTTGACGCAGCTTGATTTACCAGCTGAATCAATTGCGGCGACGCCGTCGGCCTACTGGATGGAGCGCTCGGTGGACGAGGTGGCCTTGGACCCGATTGCAGTCCCGGCGGCCCAGGTGGTGGTCTGATTCCTGGCGGATGAGCGTGTAGGGGAGGCGTGGGCGAAGGTCTGATGGCTGGTGTTGTTGTAGAGGTGGCAGTAGTTGTCGATTTTCGGGGTTTTGGGGTCGAGCCGCCTCTCTTCGAAGCACCATCTGTGCTAGGTCGAGGTCGAGGGGTTCTCTGCACGACAGAGCCATCTGAAGCGATAGAATGCCGCCTCTCCGTCTTCTCCTTTTCCTTCCTCTCCTTCTTCTCCATCCTCTCTTTTTTGTCCCTCTCCTCCCTTCTTTCCCTCTCCTCCTTGAGCCGCTCTTTTCGCTCGCCAGGTCTCGCCCTTTCCTTCTTCGGTACCGTGATGCGCGGTTCTACAAATCGGCCTATCCATATCTCTGCTCCTGAAAATGAGATCGGTCCTACCGATAACGTGCACCGAGAGATGCACTCAATCTCGTGTGCAGGAGGTTCGGTCTCGTCGGATCCAGTCACCGCCTTCTTAGGTTTTGATCGACGTTTGGAATTCGATGAAGAAGGGTCACCATGCTCAACGTGCTGTCCGTCAGGTGTGTGAGCCTGGGAAGGTACGGTCGAGGGTCCAGGTGATGCGGTCTCAGTCGTCCGAATGGGACCATGATACTCTGTTGCTGGCAACGGATTGACCAGAGGAGGGGGGGTAGGGAAGAGGAATGTGCCTTTTGGTGGTGGACGAGCTCGAAGTTTGGCGTATGACGGTATAGGCGGGTGGGTGAAGACGTGTGGAAGCAGAGAAGTAAGATGATGTTGTCGGGTCTGTATGAGCGATAACTGGAGCGCCAAGCTGATCAAGAAGTTTGCAGCTGTGTCAATGACATGCATCGCTTGCCGTAGTCAGGCAAGTGTCACAACAGCTGGTACTCACCTATCCCTGACGCTTAGTAGCGGTTCTGGCGCCGCTTCTTCCTCCTCCTCTTCAGCTTCTTCGATCTCGATCTCATCTGTATCCTCCATTTCCACATCTTCATCAGCCTGCATTTCTCCGACGACCAGCTCAACGTCCTCCTCTCCTCCATCATCTATGTCCGCGGCTTCGTCCGCTAACGGGGCTTCTCCAGCTTCTTCTGATCCTCCTGCTCCCTCTCCTCCGGTGGGAATACTTGGATCGTATTCGAACCCTTCATCGTTCACATATTGAGGTGTCGATGATGAGGGGAGGACGATGGGGTTGAAACGCACAACGGACCGAGAGAGAGCCCGGCCTGACATCGTCGCGGGTGTCTATGTTAGCTATAGCTGTCTGAACATGGGTACTGGCTTCCGAGCAGCTGTATAATTGCTGTATGTATATCAGAGCACTGAAGGGAAAGAAGATACAAAATGAGAAGGTAGACGAAAGCTCCGTGCAGAATTGGACATTACGAGTGGGTGTTTTCAGGAACGCGTCGATTGACTTTGGCGTTTAGCATTCACCACATATACATCCACCGTGCTTTGACCACACCACATCTTCATGGTCTATTCCCCCATCCACACGTCAAAGACCTCTTCATCCGCATCCGACGTCCCCCCTTCAATGCCTAGATGATATCTCTGGCCGGAGGCGGAAGAGGTATAATCCTGACTCGGGATCATCGACCCCTTCCGCCTGTCCGACCTAATCCCGCGACACCACGATGACCGTCACCATCATCACCCAGCGATCCGCCCTCATCTGTTTATCGGTACTCGTGCTTATTCCCGCTCTGGCCTTTCCTCGACTCCGAATCGTCCAAGGTATACTCCTCACGCCGATATATATCTCTTCCGTTTGCTTTTTGTGCCTGGCGGCCTTCGTCATATCGGCTATCCAGTCCGAACGAAGTCCTGTACCACTGAGGGCCTTACCTACGGCGAGGATCAAGCGTGCTCTGCGCCCTTTGCGGTTCACCACACCGGCTGCTTGGTCTGCAGTGCTGACTCGTCAAACATGGGAAGACACGCCTCCGCCATTCACTCCGGTTCACCGGTCAGCGTCTTATGAGCTGAATATACGATTAGATGGGTTTCTGTCTCTGATCAAGCGGCATTTCATTCTACCATGGTATGAGAGGATATCGCCTTCTGCTGCCTTCCCTCACGCCGTGGAGGGCCTGATCAGGCATGTTCTAGCAGACTTTTCTGGAAGAGCTGAGGATGTAGATTGGTCGAATATTGTGGTATCTAAGATCCTACCGCTCGTCACCGATCATTTCCAGCATTATCGGTCGATCGAGCACTTGTCGTCGTCTTCAACGGGGCCAAGCCCGAACCCGGCTCTTCCTTTACCGCTACCCCGTAAGTCACATCCGGCATTGTCAGTTCAACCTCATACGTCTTCGGGGATCTCACCATCTATCGAAGCTCACTTCCGCCAGACGCTTGAAAGGGTCTTGAGGCGTTGCATCCCGGAGAAGGATCAATCTGAGGTTGTGTCCACTCTTGTGAAGGAACTGGTGCTGGGTGCTATCCTGCTACCGGTCTTTGACATGATGTGCGATGCCGATTTCTGGAACAGACAAATCGACGAGAAAGGTGGAAGGTATCTGCATGAACAGAAGCAGGTCGACAAGTTCTTATCGGCACTGTCCGCGCTCCCAGCTACGAGCGTATCGGCAACTGCCTCGCCAATGTCAGCGTCAAAGTCTCGTCAAAATAACAGATCAAATCTCCACTCGAGTTCCTCAATATCTGTCGCGTCCTCATCTAAGCATTTCGACAACTTCTTGAGGTCCATCAGCAAGCTGAAAACCTTGGGAGACGCTAGAAGGCTGAGGGCAGACGTAGAACGAGAGCTGAGGAGCGCAAAGCTGGCGCTGGCAGAGCAGCGGAACCAGGAAGGCGCAGGGAAAGACGGTGACAAGAAGTTGCGTCGATCTGAAAAATACGTTCACAGGCTGGATAAAGCGAAAGTGGAGATTGATGCTAGGATCGCATCACTCTCTGGGCAAGGTGGCAAGGTATGTCGTTCATCGACCTCGACCGATCGTGATTCGCTGAGACAAAACTGATTGCTGCATGACATTGACAACAGCCCCTCTTTCCTCTTGACAAGTCACCGACCAATTCGATGATGCTTGAAGCCCCAAAGGACAGCACCGTCAACCTCTATTCCATCTTGTCCGACCCCTCATCGCTCGCGTACTGGCTTGAACATATGGAAAGACGAGGTCGGTCTCGGTTGGTACAGTACTGGCTAACCGTAGAGGGATTCAAAGATCCTCTGGAAGCTGCAGGTCTCGACTCGGCTATTGATAGCACCGGTCAGCTCAGTTCACAGCCGGTCAACGGGAACGCTCAAACATTTGGTGAAGATGTAGCGTTCCTGTACGAGATGTACTTCGCGGCTGGTCAAAGTGGGGTAAGCATTGCTACCAAACATCGCCAAATCATCGAAGAGATTGCTCAGTCAGGGATCTCCGCGTTATCGGCTGCTGAGGTGCAAAAGGTCAAACATGCCGTGTTTTCGTCTCAAAAGGCTGTTTACGAACAGATGGCCGAAGAGGATTGGCCGCCGTTCCAGAAGTCCGAACTCTTCATCAAGGCTGTGACCGACCTTCGAAGGGCAGGTGTCCCACCTACTGTTACGGTGCCTGTTATGCCCGATCGAATCCTGCCTTCTCCGCCTACGTATTCCAGTCCGCTGTCACGTCCACCGCCGCTGCGATCGCCCACCACGCCAGCCGAATCTTCGAAATCCCTGCTGCATCTCTTGTCTCCCACCGCTGGGCCTCGAAAGGCCCCTAAGCGAGGTACCTTTTCCCCTGTACTGCCCGTCACGCCGACTATGTCCGTCTCCGTCACTCCACCTGTGTTCGAGCGTGCGAAAACGGAGATAAAGCTTCCCGGGATCGAAGACACTCGTAAGGTCAGTGCGGGAGGTTTCGATGATGCGACCCTCGTGGAGGCAAGTGGACCGTCGACCCCACCGCCGAACGTCAGACGGTCAAGTCACCTCGATTTCCTGATCTTCGGAGAGGGGCAGAGCCACGAAGATCAGGCGAGAGACCGGCTCTTCGGGGATGAAGAGGATGTCGAGGAAGCGGATGAGGACTATGTCGAAGTAGAAAGAATGGATGCGATCCAAGCGGCATTGAATGAAATCATCGCTTCTGATGATCTCAATGCTAGCCGAATCTTGGACAAAGAAGGGGAGCATGAGCCGACCTATCAACCGAAATCTCCATCAGCTTCACTGATACTGTTCGACAAGACCCCGAAAACCCATGAGACTCCTCGGAAGCTGACCTCGAGAAGTGTGGAAGATCTAAAAAGCCTCAAGTCGAACAAGCCCAGCTCGTCTGCCCCACAGAGCAGACTGCCTTCTTCAGCGATACCGGGCATTCCGGAATTGAAGCGACGGCAAAGCACGCCTCGCCTCTCTCTGTCACCCGAAAAGGAGAGCAAACATCTATTCGATGACGAGATGATCGATGAAGATGAAGCCGCAATAGATGAAGACGACCAATCGGTCACCGCGCATGACGTTATCCAGCTGGCTGCACCCGGAGACCTGCAATTGTCAGTCGAGATCGCCAGGCTACAGGATAAGATCCAAGGACTTGTGCAGCAAGACCACTTGCTTGATACGATGATCAGGCAAGCGGAACTCACCGGCAATCAAACAGAACTACGCATCTTGCGCCGATCGCAATCGTCTGTTAGACGAGAACAGCGCACAGCGATATTTCAGAAAGCCCAATTCGAGCACCAAGAGGAGGAGAATCGACTCGTTCCGGGTCGAACAAGAGTTTCTATACCTTCTGCTGTGATCGCTACAGAGGATGGAGAGGGCGGGAAGCAGGTGGTTCGATATACCCTGGAAGTCAGTCAAGTGGGCGAGGATGGTGACGTCGTCCTGGGGTGGGTTGTGGCCAGACGATACAACGAGTTCTGGGAGCTGGATAGGGGACTCCGTGACTGGGCTGTCGGCCTACCAAACAATCGCGAAGTCATGGAGGAGCTTAAGCATAAAATTGCGGAGATACCGGGGAAGAGGCTTGTACCTAATGTGTCCGCGAACTTTGTGGAGTCCCGAAGAGCAGGATTGGAGCGATATATCCAGGTAAATCATCTTGTTCAAGCGTTCAGGCATTCGAGCTGACATGGTCCACCGCAGTCACTTCTCACCTCGTCCCTGATATGTGACAGCCAGCTTCTGCGGTCCTTTCTCTCGAGGTCGCCAGTCCCAATCAAGGATTCCAATAATGCTATGGCATCCTCGACAGCTTCATTGGCGAGTCTAGCACCGCACAACATCGTCAAATCGTTGTATAAAACAATGGCTACTTCGCTGGACGATGCTCTGCTGGGGCCGAGTATGCTGGATATGATGTACACCACTCTCTCTCGCCAATTGAACGACTTCGGTGGTCTGGTAGGGTTAGGCGGCGAAGATCTGGCAGGACTATTACCCTCAGCACTGAAAGGCGGGCCTTATACCCCGCAATGGCTGAAGAATGACCCGATGGCGGCGGCAGGGGTAGGGTCTAGTGCGAACGCTCAAGGTCCAGTGCATGCTATGGGAGGTGAATCGGGGACGAATAGCTTCACCGCGCCGATCTGTGATCTTTTCATAGAAATATTTGATCTCAAGGAGAATAATTGGCTTAGAAGACAGGCGATCGTCGTGATCTTGCAGCAATTTCTAGGAAGTACGATTGAGAGGTGAGCCACATATTCCCCCGTACTGATCGATTTCACTGACGTCTTCGATGCTTTTCCCGTCACAGAAAGGTTAGGGATACGGTACGGAACGGAACATCCTCAGACGCATTGGAGCGGATCATCGGAACTCTGGAGGATACACTCTTTCCTGAGGGACAAAGACGCCCGCCCAGCATGCCTAGAACGGAATCGGAGAAAGCAGAGACAAAGATCCGGGCAAGCAAGAAGCTGAGTCTGCTCATTCCAGGTAGGTGTCCCGCCACGTTCACCTAGAGCCTGCGGTCACTGATGCAGACTTCCCTTCAGACGTGGCTGCAAAAATGATTGGCAGAGGAAACGCCCGGAGAGCAGCGAGAAGGGTATTTGGAGCTTTACAAGACACGAGACTGAATCAGCATTTGATGTTGTCAATCATTGATGAGGTGAGCTGACGCTCGCACGGCCGTGCTAGCCTATTATCACGTAGACTAACAGCGTTTTACCTAGATACTCGATGCTATGTTTCCATCGGTGGCAAAACAATGATAGAACTGCTAGTATTGATTTTGGGACTGTTCCGTTGCCTCATCCTGGTTTGCACAGTACATATATTTATACTGAGTGAGTTAGAGATGGCGTGTACGTGTGACCAACTCGCTGATGAAACCTTTTGTTTAGGAGGGACATTGATTCTGTTGCATGATGCAAATATGATCCTTTCTGCGTTTATCTGTCCCCCAACTGGGTCCTTTGAAGCTCTGAATGTCGACCGCTTGTGTTTGACGTGAACGATCCCAGATCGTCAGCGGGACGCACCCAGTTCCGTGTACGGGTATCTTGCTCTTCTATTGAACTGGTCTTCAAATGGACGACAGGGCACAAAATGTCGACTGGGTGGCATGAGCCAGACAGGTCATAAATGACATTCTGACAAGCGCAGTCTTCGAGCACAAAACCTCGCAAATATGGGCATTTCTGACTCTATCTCTGACTGGATTAGCGCTGGAAACGAAGGCGAATGGTCATTCACTAATCCCACCGACGCTCAGAGGGAATCTTACCTCTTTCTTGGCGCTTCATTCCTGGTCATCTTGACCTTCTGGTGAGTGCGGAATACTATCACCTGTGTCGGTTGCAATCTCAGAATTGGGCTCGATCATCGCTGATTCGCTCTTTCTTTGCGTGTGCATCAGGCAAGGGATCATCCCGTACTGGATAGGGTTCACCGTTGTGAAAAACGTAGAGACAGGTGCGATTAGACGGAAGGTCAAGTTTCACACCTTCCATATCCCCCCTTGGCTGTTCTTCTTGCTGCCGTTCAAGATCCTGACGGTGCTATATCACGAGGTGAGCCGCATCTGAGCTGTCGTTCCACTTTGCGACCGAAAGCTTATTGGTCGACGGAATAGATATGTCACGCTGTTATCGGTAAACTCAGGTAAGCCCGCAATGCATAACTCCCGGCTATAGCTGTACAGAGCTCAAATTGAGGCAACTATGAACCACCGCAGCATCCTGTGGCGTGAGGTCAGACATGGCGTCAAAGGCGAACGAGGGCGGATCGAGTTCATCATGGTCGACGGTGAGCTGCTTGTGTACTCGCAGTTTTGTCCACAGCGAATGCTGAGATATGTCGCCGACCGAAACTCCGCATCATCAGAGTACGAAGGCGGACTCACCCAGTTTGGGGGTGGTACGGAGCCTAACATGTGGCTCACATTGCCAGCCGGCTACTTGTGAGTGTAGCATTGTTCCTGTCTGCTATACGGAGACGTTGCGCTGACCTTGGCCAACTGAATGCTCCAGGGGCAGTTGTCTGTTCGGATGTTGGTTCCTGTTCACTGGATGTGGGTGTAATGTTGTGTTATGACTTTTTGGTATCCCATCCCGGTACGCTCTTGCTGATCATACCCATACCATCATGACAGTCGATGCCAAGTGGTGAGTCCAACAGTGCGACGATCATGCCCTGCGCGAGCGCCTACATTGTTCTGACTGAAAACCCGTTTCGCTACGTTCCAGGTCAAAATTTGGTGCTTTGTCACTGTTTGTTCTCACCGTGTTTAGCATCTTGGTTTGTGCATTTGTCAGAGCCAAATCTGGCGTGAAGGACCATTGGCACCGCCTGTGCGCCGGCTTCTACCGATTTGTACTGTGTAATCAGGCAGGCGCGGACAAGCAATTACGAAAGCATGCTTACAAGAGGGACCAGAAAAATGAGCATGCGAATTATCATCATAATGAGGATCCGGACGGGCCTACAGAGCATGATCTGCATGCCTCCCAGGACAGGTGAGTTTGATTGCTATCAGAACTCCGCTCTCCTTCCGTCTTATTGCAAAAGAATCGCTGATCCGAGACGCTGGCGGTGTTCTGATGGGTCTTTGCCTTCCCTCAGGATCATGATATGCTCTTTGGTTGTCGGCGTTTTAATCTGGCTGGCGTGGAACTGGAACGATTCCATTTACCTCCGATTCGTCATGTTGTTCATCGGTCTGATGAACGCATCGTACGCTCTGTGGGACGTGATCCAAGACGGTATCGTATATGCCAAAGTCGCTCAATCAGATGCGACGAGGATGGCCGAGCTCTATAATGAGTGGCTGAAGAAGAAGGCGAGTCGATGATGCATCTCGCAATGAACACGAGTCGTTGAGGGCCCGCCGGAACTCAGCTGACAGTGATACTGATTTGTCATTTGTCGAGGTATGTAGATGGGCGCGAAAGATCTGGAAGGCGAAGCCGGCAAGAAGAGCACTCGATGTGAGTCTGACTGCTAAGTACATGCGATACCACACCGTATAAGGGTTTTTTTCTTTTTAGTTTTTTTTTTTTTTTCTTTTTCCTCACTCGCCATCGCCTGAGTGGGAGTTGAGCTTTTGGGTTCTCAATCGAATCCGACTAATACCACATTTATAGTCGTAGCGACTATATGGCTCATATTCGAACTGCTCATCACGCTCTCGGTCCTCCTTCTGGCGTACTACGTCTTTCATCGTAACAAGGCTGAACAGGCGCTCGAGTCCAGAGAGTTCCTCCCCGCTCAATTTCCTTACGGCCCGGCGGACCTGAAGAATGATGCGTCGTTTGTGGGCGATAAGATCGAGGGTACTTACAAAGGCATAGTAGGCGATGATGGGAACATGATCAGCTAGAGCCCGTCAGAGTGATCGATGACGAATGACCGATAGATACGCATACGATCGTTCCCAACCTTGGCATATAGTACGTCCAAATGGGTCACAATCAGTAACCACGTTACGACGATTGACGCGCTTGATGACACTCTCGCGGTCGGAACATGCCAAACATGCACCGCGCAATGAACGATACTGACCAAAGGAAATGCAGTCTGCCTTGATCTCGCCCTTTGTCAGAGGTGGCCTTCGAGCGTCTCGCTTCGTCATTCAGCGAGGGATTGCATGCTTGGGCTAATGACTTCACCTTGGAAGCACAACATAGACTAAATAGACACTGTCAGGGGCTCTAATCTTTTTCCCCATTCCTGGGACTGCCGAACAAGCGGTAGCTTCGTATCACTCCCTCTACACATTTCCTCCCAGCCTTCTGTGAAGCCAGGGAGCGCGTCTCATGTCACCACCTTTCGATGATAACAACAGCCTTATTCGTGTGCTTGCCTTCAGAGGCACTGAATCTCGCCCCCACAACATATCCGGATTCCAAGCTCACTCGTTTCCCCGGCTCGGAACTCGATCGCCAGAACCGGAAAAGAAACCTAAAGAAAATTGAATCGTCATACCACGTACTGAACCTTTGGAAGGTTCTGCCACGATCTTCTTTCACGTCACATCGCTTGAGCATCCTTTATCCTACTATGACACTTTTCGATGGGCTGTGCATGCGAGCTTCGCGGTGTGCTTGTATCATGCCACGATCAGTCTAGGCTTGAGCTTACAGTACCAAGGAAGGTGCCGACCAATGACACGACTTTCCACACAGAGTCTCGCTTGGCTTACTTTCCATTTCAAATCCCCCTCCCAGCCGTACTGTTCAGCTGTCACAAGTGGTGAGATGCCTGTGCACTCAAGAGATGACCCACTGTGTCTTGAGGACGAACAAAGGAAGGTCTCTAGGCCGTCCTTTGATGACTTGGAGCACGTTCGAGCTCCACTTGTGGGGGTCTAGCCATGGGCCCTTCCAATGCCATCGCATCGCCCACGTCTCTGCACGACCTCCTCCAATCACACCACTCATGACCCTGCCCCCCCCAAATTGACAAACAGACATATACTGTACACTCAAACATAAGTAGGAAGCGGGGAATAGGAGTAATTGAACCTTGTATACGGTTGACATCAGGCTTTGATAAATTCGACGACTTGTCTTGTTGTCGCTATCAATATCGCTCGATCACCTCATCTTTCGTCTTGACTGCGTATCATATCACTTCCCTCAACCCTGATTGATAAGCACGCCTAGGTCTTCGCCATGCCGCTTGAAGGTAAGCCCCATCAGCATACGGTCACACCCATGTCCCATCTGCGGAAATATAGGCCAAGATAGTTGAGCCGCAAGTCCGAATGAGCTGACACTCAGTCGTGATGTACGCTGCATTATCGTGCCTCAGTGACACCACCACCATTCGCCGCTAGCCAGCGACTACCGTACACGCCCGCTTTCGCGCGAGCCGACCTTCCTGGAACTCATCCCTCTGGTGCCAGCTCGCTAGGGGCAGGAGGTCCCGTCACCGCTGCGGCATCCGCTATCATCCCGCCAACACCGGGTGGGATTGCCGGTGAGTACTCTCGCCTCCCATCTGACAAGACCTGACCTTGGCGATCGTTATGGCCACTTTCGTATGACGGTCCGAGTGGAGCTCGGAGCACTGACGTTTGCAACTTCAGACCCGAATCGCGCTATTCCTGCTTTGCCTGAAGCTGGGTACACAGCACCTTCGATTCGACCAGGATCCGTCTCTATCCAACCTCTTTTGGGCGGCGCTGGCGGCAGCATAATCGGCGGGTCCGTTCATGGCGGAGCTTCAGTGTACGGCGGTATGCGAGGACCGCCCACCTCGCTCTCTGTCTCGGGTTATGAGCCCGCCATGCATCAATCGCATCATCACGTGCATTCGCCTTTGTCGACTGTGCATAGCGACGGGTGGTCGGCTTCTTCTTTGCCTGCACCCCGACGAGGTCCTCCCCCGCCACCGGAAAGCATGATCGCCCCGAAGAATCACCATCACCATCATCAGCAACTACAACAACAGCATCACCACCATCATCCGACTGACTTCCATGATCGTCATCATCGACAGGTCGTCGACTTCGACGATGGGAAGAGCGACGCAAGCTACTATGCGCTCCCGAAGGTACAGAAACCGAGGTCCCGAAGCGGGAGTGTCAGCTCTATGTCTGATAGGTCCAGCCCCAAAGATATACTGCCGGTCCATCATCGATCGAGGTCGATCAGCGGTGTTCACCGTCAACATCGGTCACCTTCAATCCCGCCAATCGGCCACTTGCACTCACCCATTTCACCTTCACCACTCGCGGCAGCTGGCGGGGGCGGCAGCGATATTCCCAGTGGGCGATCGCCTCAGTCGCCTGGCGAGATCGAGGCGCTTCGCAAGGTACGAGGCTCACCTGCTCCGGAAGAGGAGAAGAGACAAAGACTTCATTCATATATCCCTTCTGACTACGGAACTCACGAGTCAGCGCATGGGGACAGGCCCAGGGAGAGACGCCACTCGGCTCGTCACGAGAATGAGCGACCAGGACTACGACGACACAACTCTGCTCAGCACTCGCACCATACCCACGACCATAATCACGCCCACGTCCATCACCATGGTCATCACCGACACCGATCAGGGTCTCACGTACCACCACCGCCTCCTTCTGAGCGTTCCTACGCCCCGTCCTATCGACCAATCTCTCCTACGTTCAGCGGGGACGGTGGGGGCGGGCGTGGTGGTGCGTTGGGACTCCATTTGCAGGGTGATGCAGGATCGTCAGGAGGTCGAAGACGTGCTCTCTCGATGCAGGGCCTGGACAGGCCGTACAATATCCACGCATACCAGGCGCCGACCGTTGCAGGGGCGGGTAATGCCACCGTGTACGATGACGGGGCAAGTGTCATCTCCGACTCAAAGATGACGTTCATGGATGGTAGTGTAGCCGGTAGGACCAGCCAGTATGGGTTGCCGAAATATCCACATCAGCCAAAGATGGACTATAGAAGGTGAGTATCCGACCAGCTCTTAGCAGCTGAGCCATTACATTCGCTTACGAGACCCACTTGCGCGATAATAGGTTCTGTGTGCAAAGAGGGAACGCCGATGTGTTTCTCGATTGATCGGATTTCTTGCCTCCCAAACTCCCCCTACTCCAATTTGTGGCCAAAAAGACCGTCATGTGACGAGTCAACTCATCGATTCACTCCTCTTCTTCTTGGGTTCCCCCTCTATGGGCTCGGTTCACTCATGAAATGTATCTCATTGTTTGTGTGGAAAATGTACTGTGACTGGAGGTGAACAAGTTGGGTCCAGTGTATTGGGATAACGCTTGATATATATATTGTATGAATAATATGTTTTGATTATTAAATGTGCTTTGTACCGATACCAACTCATCTGTTGAACTTACTACCTCTCGACAACAAATCGAGCAAGCAAGCAGCACGATCTCCATACTGCGATGGGGCCGATCTGAACGTTGATGTATGCCCGCGAGCTGCAACTGTTGACATGTATCGCATACAAAGCAAGACTATCTTTTGCTGTACATACTAAGCTTTCCAACCAATTCCCGTTCACTGTATAACGCCTCTAGAAACCACCCTGAGCTGGTACCTTCCATTCCATATCAAACCCATTCCGACCGCAAGATACTTCCATCTCGTCCTCTATCTCGCAATGCCCATCTTCAAGCAGCCGCCCACTACATCGACAGACTCCCAATCCACCTTCTTCTTGGCCTCTTCTCCCTCGGCGGGTTCAACCTCAGACTCCGATGAATCCGCAACTTGACGTTGTCTGCCTTGAATGTATGTGAGCGTGTTTCGGAAGTGCTGCGAGTGAAAGAGAATTGGTGAGTGCCAGTGGAACCTTTGGTGTGAATAAAACCAATCATGCGGTGATACAAGATAGACACTGAGAGCTGAGGTCGCCGAAGTGGGCTGTCTGTACACGTCTTGTGACCGAGGTGTGCAGAGACAGATCTCCACTCACCTTGACAATCATCTCTCCGCTCGCAACGCCTTCCACCAGACCACCACCTCCAACAGAAGAAGGATGGACATCCCCTCCGCTGGTAACGGAGTCGATGTTACTCGTGATAAGCTCGACCAGCGAGTTGACGTACTTTGGCGTGACGGCCTCGACACCTTGCTCGAAGTAGTAGATGTATCTATCGAGAGCGTCGACGTATAGTTGAACGGAGGTGATTTCGTCGATACAAGATGACGCGATCCGCAGCGATTT
This sequence comes from Kwoniella heveanensis BCC8398, assembly GCA_000507405.3. Taxonomy (NCBI): domain Eukaryota; kingdom Fungi; phylum Basidiomycota; class Tremellomycetes; order Tremellales; family Cryptococcaceae; genus Kwoniella; species Kwoniella heveanensis. The sequence goes on along the minus strand of KI669513.1, from coordinate 42,912 downwards.
CTGAAGACATTCCAACACTCTCTTCCCGTCTCGGTAGGGAGCCTGTCAATTAACCATGTGTGTCAGCATATTGTATATCGTTATTGTGGATACGCATTTCAATACATGAGAAGGTGGACCCTTGATGCTGCGCCGAGATAGCCGGGGTACCCACTTTATCGTCCTTTTCTCGTCCCGGTACATCTCCTTGCCACCACATGTGACTCGCGTAAAGTACCGCCGTCGCCTGATGGCTCTTCTTGAGCAGCTTGCTTCCGTGCAAAGCGGCCTTTGTAATGAGCGTATCGTAATTGTCGCTTCCGAACACTCTGCTCGTTTGAAGTGCCGAAATGATACCGGTGATAGCTTGCAGCTGGGCCCGCGATTCCGAGATCGACTCCTCATAAATCACGAACGCTTGAACGAAAAACTCGTATGTCAATTCCTCGAGCCGGCAATCGTCCGCCACTTGGGCGGCAAGGAGGAAGAGCCGCAAGCATGTTTCGGGCGCTTCCACTTTGTGATACAGGATGGAGATGAGTTGGTGGATGAACTTGAACAAAGACGACAATCGGGCCTCCCATTCATTCTCCTGCAATTGAGCTCATTAGCGGGGATTATTTCTACACTCTCGCGAAGGCTACTCACCACATGTTCACGCTGCTTGAAACGTCTGGCAAGCTGGATGCCGGAAGCGATGAGCGGCGGGAAGGTGAAACGTATCCTCTCGCCCCCTTCCGCGAACTGTTTCCGAGCGGTTTGCAAGAGCTATGAAGGGGCGAAGCGGTCAGCCATCAAAGTCTGACATTGAGCCAGTGCATAAAGACTCACCTCAAATTGGACCGCCAAATCATCCGATTTGAACAGATGGACCATCCTCGCAACCCAGCCTTGTTCCTCGGCCAGCTCTCGCAGATCGATCTGCTGCCCTCTCCTCGGCGCACCGCCACCTATAGTCGAGTCCTTTTGATCTTTTACTAAGACAGCACACAGCCCCAGTACACCGCTGACGTCTTCTGAGCTGTCGATGAGAGTGCCGTTCTTCAGAACGGACGATACGACGGCTTGTCCGATTGCTAGACGTGTCGAGTATGGCTGTACGGACAGTAAAGGGGTGTACGAAGGGATGGCGAGAAGGGTGAGAATGGAGAGGTATGAAGTGATAGGAGCGAGGAGAAGAGCGAGGATGTTCGCGGTCGTTTGAGGTGAATGCAGGTCGGGACTGAGGTACATAGTGCGATTAATGGCAGGCTGGACCAAAGAAAGATAACGAGAAACTTACTTCTGGGAATACTCAATCACCTTCCCATGCGCAAATGAGAGGATCTGATCCACGTATTCTAATCTATCTGGGTAACAGCTCAGCGACAAATTGACCAGCGACACGCAGAGCGCGGTGATGTCCATGATAGAGAGATCAGGTCGTGCCTGTACAGTTCTTCGCTTGTCAGTACATCTCTTCCTTCAGCAGAGAGGAACCATTAGATGGCTCACCTTAATAAGCTCGACGACCTGCTGCCAGAACACCTCGAAGAGTTTAACATCTTCGGGAATCCCTCGGAACTTCTTCGGTCCATCCTCCTTGGGCTGTTCAGCTTTCTCCTCTGTGCCATTTTTCTTCTCCTCTCCGTCTGCGCCCTCAGGCTTGGGCGAAGCTGGAACGGCTCCGTTCTCCTTGACAGGGCTCGACGTGGACGCCGGAGCAGGAGGAGAGGTACTGGCACTGGCACTGGCGCTCGTACCAGCCCACTCATCCGCTTCCGCAGGTTTGGGAGTGGCCGGAGACGCCACGTCGTTCCTCTCACCCTCGTCTACCTTCTTGCCCTTGCCCCTGGCGCCCTTGATCTTCTCCGCAAGTCTCTTAGCAGCTTCTTCCTCTCCCTTCCTCTTCTCCTCCGGATCTTCACTTTCTGCTTCTCTAGCAGCGTATGCGGCCAATCGATCAATAAGCGCAATAACGATGCCCTTGATGCTGACTCTGGGGTGAAGTTGAGCACATGCGCCCAAGAAAGGTGTGAGGGTATGAAGGTGGAAGTCGTCGGTGAAGACTTGAATGACGACCTCCATGAGGTATTCCTGAGCGATAACATCTCGACAGTTGACCACTTGTTCGAGAACCGAAGGAAGAATGATCGTCCGATACATCTCGAGATCGACACCTTCCAGCTGAGAGAGTCGGACGAGGTTGGTGCCGACTAAGATGCGTAAATCACGTCGCTCGAGTTCTCGTTTCTCCCGCTCACGTGAATGACCCTGGTGCTGAAGTCGGACCCAGAGCTTGTTCATCTCGATGAAGTTGGTCAGGACGAAACCGATAGAATCCTGCAAGTTACCGCCGGGACTATATAATATCGCATCGATGGATTCTTGAATCAGACACTGACTGATAAAACAAGAAAGAATACGGCAACTCACCCTTCGCTGTTACCTACTGGCAAGAAATCCCTAGTTTGTCCCGAAAGATAGTGTCGCAAGAACAAGCCTCTTGTAGGATGCTGAACACCCCTTGACATCTCCAGCATATCCTTCATGATCTCCTTGACTGGTGCGTCCGGGACGGACATGTACACTGATCCGACGGTGATCATGAGGTATAGTCGGGGCACAATATTGCCGGCGTACCTGGAGAAGGCGAGTCAAGGTATCAATCAGTACAGTCATAGAGTTGGGGTTCCTGCGCCATTGGGCATTACCACTAAAGCTTGTCTTCATCCATTGCCATCCCCTAGTGCCCTTTCTGGATCTTCAAGGTGCCAAGATGTCTCCCCGCTGCTTGAAGTACCCTTCCCATATACATCCACGCCAATTCTCACGCTGGGCTCGTTTGATCACCACCAATACTCACTGAACTAGCTCGTACAGGTCCGCAAGATGATGCTTCCCCTCCTGATGCGCCTCATACAGGTAGTTGCTCAGGTATCTCAAGCTATCAAACACGCTCATGTAGAGCTCATAGTACTGTTTTGGCGAGAGACTCGACGTTCTGAGTTCGGCCAACATGGACGAAGCAGCCTTGAGGGCTTCCATGATTTGATCTTGCTCGAGACATCGCTTGAGCTGGACGGACTGGACCTTGACGGTAGCCAGTACGTCCGATAGGAGTTTGGCCTCGTCGATGACTGACATGGGGGGCGAATCCTACCTGTAGCTAGATGAGACCCGTTAATGTGAGAGGCAGCGGAAGTATGGTGACAGGTCAGGCTCCTTCCGGATGAAGGGTGACTTGTCGACGATCGAGGACGAGTCCGGTGCAAGTTGTGCAGCAGTGGTCCAAGGTAGTGAAGCGAGCGATCAGTATCTAGCCGATGTACAGGACAAACCGAGTGAAAGATGAGAGATCTGCTACGCTCGACGGCATGCAAAGGTGGCTAACGGAGGACGATAAGGCGATGAATGATGATGTGCTGGATTAAGAGGAGGATACCCCGCATCCTCTAGCATCCGGCTCGAGCTTATAGGGCAGTCCCTGATCACGTGGCGACGGATTGATCTGCTTAAGTGGTAGGAGTCTATAGATGTACACACCTTCACGTGCAGTCGGCGATCTCCGCTTCGATCGTTCTCTTAAAACCCTGAAACCGCTGATGGCTACGCTATGATGATGACTGCCCAGGGATATATACATATCACAAAGATACCTGGTCTTTTCTCTTCTTATCCACTCAACCATTCTTGGCACCATCAACCTGCTTCCTCCGGCCTCTGAACTCCTGAATCCCGGAATACTTACCCCCCTTGTCCAAACTTCAGCCATACGCAAAGTCGAGCGCATCCCCGACTATCGTCGTCTTCGATTTTCCTGATCTGTTTCGTCCACGTTCTCAGCCTCATCGAGCACCGAAGGAATACCGATCTTAACTCACCGCGTTTCCATAACTGTCACTATACCAATTGTCCTTCACCCATGTCGGCTGCTGTGTCCGTGATCGCCCCCGTCTGCACTCTCCCTTCGATCTCTGTCGCCTCTGCTTCTTTCGCTTCGACAGAATAATATAAGCTAGGCGTCAGCGGACGTCTTACAATTACATTAATCGCAATCACCAGAGCTCTACGCTTCATTACGTGTCTGATCGACTTCACCATCGGGAAGACCATTCACCCGTCTTCTTTGGGAGGCCCTTTTCTTCTTTGGAAAGCGGTATTATCTACGTTTGCGTGCAGTCAGTTTCACTATGTTTCACCTCGATGTCACCGAGACGTCCAAGGCGTTGGCCGTCTCCGGCGGCTACATCAGCCTAGTCGGGCTCGTCAGCTACTTTGTCAAGGAGAAGCTTTTTATGTGTAAGTCCACGAGTGCTGCATTCCGTCGGAGACACGTGAACACCGCAGACTGACTGCATATAAATCATTCGATTCTCTCACACTCCCCTGCAGCCGAAGCGCTCATTGCACTGCTTATCGGAATCATTACCGGCCCCATCGCTCTGAATTGGTTCAACCCCTTTGTATGGGCAGAAGACCAATCTGCTCTTACGCACCAAGTAACCAGGATTGTCATTGCCATCCAAGTGCTCTTCACAGGTATTTCCTTACCTGCCGCCTACCTCAGAAGGGAATGGCTCTCCCTCACCACGTTGCTGGGGCCTGTCATGACTACCGCCTGGTTCATCAGCAGCCTGCTCGTTTGGGGCTTGGTACCTGGTTTGACTTTCTTGGAGAGTTTGGTCATTGGCGCCTGTGTAACGCCGACCGATCCGGTCCTGTCTAACGCTATCTGCAAAGGTGCGTAAAGACTCCCACTCGCGGCTGGTCACGATTCCAACTTCGTATGCTACTCGTTCGCTGATACTCATCGTGCTCCTTGTAGGCCGTTTCGCGGAGAAGCATGTACCACTGCACGTCCGGAATATCATTGTTGCGGAAGCGGGTGCCAACGACGGTCTTGGCTTCCCATTCCTCTTCATCGGATTGTATCTCATCCTGATTCACGAACCGTCGCACCCGTGGCATTCAATCGGTGGGGCTGTAGCAGAGTGGTGAGTATGTCTTTGAGACATCTCGAGCACTATGGAAGTCCATCGCTGACTGCATAATGAATCTCATCACCTTGCAACATCCACATGATTTTAGGTTTTACAATATCGTTCTGTATCAGGTGGTCTTGGCGTGCGTGATCGGAAGCGTCATTGGCTACATCGCCAGGAAGGCACTCCGTTTCGCCAAAGCCAAACAGTGAGTGCAACAGTGGCAACATCTCTCGCTGAGCCTTTTCGAGTGGGGCAGATACGGGCTGTAATGTTCCAAGCCAGAAAATCCGCCGAGTCTGCGTTGGCTGACCGTCACTCCCTCTTCAGACTGATCGACAACGAATCGTTCCTCTCCTTCGGAGTGGCCTTGACGTTCGTAACGCTGGGTGTCGTCGGGATACTAGGGTCGGACGACATATTGTGCTGTTTCGTTGTTGGGAATTCGTTCACATGGGACGATTGGTTCAGGCTTGAAACAGAGGATGACGGATTCCAAGAGGTCATTGATCAGCTTCTGAACAGCGTAAGTGTTGACCTCACTTTCGTCTCGACACTGCCTGCTCCGCGTGACTCTGAGCTTAAATGGCTGGAGGTCTGTTTGAGATTTTGCTACAGCTATATCTTTCAGCAGCTAACACGCGTGTATACTCCAAACAGGCTGTCTTTCTGTACATCGGGGCAATAATCCCTTGGGGCGATTTCAGCATGTACGGCATGACACCTTGGCGATTGGTTATATTGGGTATCTTGATCATGCTCGTGCGGAGATTGCCGTGGGTCTGGGTACTAGTGGGTTTCGTCTATCTTCTCGCCGACTGTCATTCGCTACTCTGTTTGTTGTATGTCATTGAAGCTGATATCTGCGAATGCAATCCTGACTTCGACAGTCCCGCTGGATTCCCTCGCTGCGGACAACCCGCGAGAGTGTATTCGCAGGATTCTTCGGTCCCATTGGGGTCGGTGCTGTATTCTGTGAGGGAATTTTTTCTAGGCTATGGTTCAAGGTTCTCGTAGCCCAAGGGGTTGAATTATACGGCTGACCACTCATCATTCGCATAGACGTCCAAGTTGCGCTCGACACTCTTCCCGACGACGGTACCCGAACCCATCTTCGTCAAACGCTCTTACCGACAGTTTATTTCCTCGTGTTCACCAGCGTCATAGTACACGGTATCACCATCCCCCTGGGCAAAGGCTTCCAGCGAGCCAAGACGATCACGCTCACACGAACGTCCACAGGTACCGGTCTGTTTGCCAATAGTAATAGTAACACTCGGGATGATAACGGGAAAGCGAGTGGTACAGAGGGAAATCGATATGTGTCAAGGTTGCCGCCGCCTTTACCAGTCCCTCTGCCTTTGGGCGTGGGCCTCGATGGAGCGAAAGACGGAAAGTCTGCGAGTGCGATCAGGTTCGATGAACCTCCGTCGACTGGTGCGTCGGGAACCCATACGCCGCAGCTTCAGATGGAGGATCTATCAGAAACAGACCGTGGACGTGACCGCAACGACGATGCGATCGAGAGCACCGGCACTGCAAGTGACATCGCTGCTGGCGAGAAGGGGAAAGGTGAAGGAGAACAGTCTGCCACTGCTGACCAAAGCGGTGTGAGGGGCGAATACGACGGTCCAACGACAACCTGGATGGAAGGAGAGGACATCGTTATTGAGAGCAGAGACGGCGAATATGTCAAGGTCATACGACCTGATGGTACGATCACCGAGCGCAACAGGGAAAGGGCATCACTTCATCGACATCATCACTGAAGGACTCCAGAGCATGGCAGTTTTCTTATCGGGAGAGTAGAAGAAGGGCTGCGGCCGGATGATGAGCGGAAAGATAATGGAGATGACGTTCGAGAATGGGAAGAGATGGAGCGCGGTAGACTACGTTAGATAGAAAAAAAATCGTGACAGAGGCTCGGAATGGGAAGCCAGCGGATCTGGGAAACAGATGCGGACATCTGATCAGGTCACCGCAGACTCGAGACACTAGCTGGGGCCTGTATCTCATCATATCTGCGATTCGTCATGTCCAAGCCGTCTCAACATCATACATTCATACATGGTGCATGACATAAGATGAGGTCCGATAGATCATACAGGTCATAATTCTATAACTGCCAAATAATGGGTATGAGAACAAGCTGTCGGTAATCTCTATAAATATATCCTGCAGGAAATCCCCTTCCTCATCCTCCGAACCAATTGTCCGTATAGTATGATGTGGTATGGTAGGGTAAATTGTTTCACCCTGTCTCGCTTCCTGCTGCAGGTAAATCACCCTAATTGATGCGACTTTCCGCACATGACTGATTCGAGATGGATCTGTCTTTTTGCTCTCTCTCTCTCTCTCTCTCTCTCTCTCTCTCTCTCTCTCTCTCTCTCTGTCAATGGTCATCCGCCGGAATAACACCACCGAATTTGACAAACAAGATGGAATCCTTTTGACCAGAGCATTCTAAGCCTTCTCAGCGCTACCTCGTCTGATCTCACCATCAGAAGCAGTTGTCGACCCGGACCCAGAGTTGAGGCCGTCGCCGTTCCCTGCACCCGTGACAATCTGACCTCGACCGCCTCCTTCTTCCATGGGTACGCCCTGTTCCTCGATACCGCCGATGGAACCGTTGCGAGGGAAATGGAGATATTTGCCGGGCCAGAAGTAACAGTAGGTCGCGATACCCAATAGCAGGGGCAAGGTGTCGAGGCCGAGGTAGTATCGCTCGTGGGTGGCGAGGTAGCCGATGTAGCTACCGATGCGCAAGTGGAAGTTTGATACGGAGAGCCAGCCATTTAGCGATCATTCTGACAGATCGGAACTTTGCAAATTCAAATTATGCCGAGAGAGATGTTGGAGCAACATCGTAGATAAGGAAGGGAGAAGAAGAATTGCGGAGCCCGACTTATTTGGCGTATGATCGGTAACGATACGACAAAAAGGGGCATCAGTTGCCCGCACTCACCCTTCGCTCAGCTCGACCGTTCGGAAGATACTTCGGATGATGAAGCAGATACAAGTGAAGCCCATGGCCCAGTAAAGCGACTTCCATCCTGGTCTGTTCCAGAGCTCCTTGTCGTCTTTGTACCTGTGTGGCCGCCATCATACAAATGATTAGGATCGGAAATCAAGCCATATTCACACAAGTTCATGGGGGTCTGTCTGACTTACGCCCTGACGCCGAAGACGATCCACATCCCGCTGAACAGTATGAAACTGGCGAGCTGAGCGGCGATACCGGCCAAGAAGATGTTACCGCCCGCTTGAGCCGTCTTGATGTTGTCGGAGATGGAGAGACCACCGCCCGCAGCCTGTATGAGGAAAGTGGCGACTGTATATAAAGGTGACAAGCCATACATTAGCCTGTGAGACAAACAGATGGCAGCTCGGCAAGAAGGACACTGGACCAGGGACCCGCATTTTACACTCACTATCCGAGATGATGAAGGTCCATGAGACCAGGTTGGCCCTCAGCGGCCGCAGATGCCTGTTGGCATCGAGGTACGATACCAGTCGACCGAGGAGGATATAGTCTCCCGCAAGGAACGCGCAGGGCTGCAAAAGTTAACGATCAATCAGCCTCTGCCCGCAAATGTACTATGGGGCAGCCCCTGGTCTGAGAGAGAAGACTCGACTCGCGGACTCACCGAGAGAACGACGAAGAGGTAACAGACGATATACAGTCCTGTACGTTAGATTGCACCAATCTCAACATCAGCAACGTCCTGCCATCGAGAGGAATGGGTGTTATGCAGCCTATTGAGTGAGTCTGACAACTGTGTGCGCTCACCTGTGCTGTGAGGGTTGTTTCGGAAAGCCACTCGCAATACCAGACCGAGACCTTCGAACCAAGCTCCAATGACGAGACACAGGAAATAGTTGGCTCGTTTTCGGAACGCCCCTGTATCAACGATCTTCCTGTTAGCACCGTCACCAGGAGCGGAACGCAAGGCGACCATCATCAAGTATCCCAGCGATGCTCCCGGAAACGAGATCACATCGCGCATCATGGAGAACGAGGTATTATACTACTCACAGAAAGTCAGGATAGCAGCGACGATAAAGTAAAGGACTGCAGCTGTGATGTTTATCGCTTTGTTGGGTATATATCGGAGGGGGTTGCACCTGTCGTGAGAGAGATTACAACAGAATTGACATCAGCACGCACACACAAAAGTGCGAGAGTCTATATGCCTAGCATGTATGATTGTCCTCCAAGCAGATGAGGGATGAAGACACGGTAGACCCACCTGTCCGTACTGGGGTCCGCATAAGGATCAGCCGCACAAAGCCTCTCGTCCCTCTTAGCTTCCACCTGTACCGCCACTGCGCATACCGCCAAGACTGAAAGGAGGACGGTGTTGGATACCGATGATCGCGCCATCTTGCGTTAGATCGTGAATAATCGCTTGGGAGCGCTCTTTGCAAGATGTCGGTTGAAGAAGCCGTGATAGATCGGGTAGGTGGATTGATGTTAAGGCTGTCGCCTCTTCGTTGCTGATAACGATTAGTGAGTGTGTCTGATTCTCCGCCTCTTGTTCTCTAGTGCACTGAGCAGCGGGTACAATGGAACTGAATATGCGATCGATCGCAATCGAACACGTACAAGGGCGGACAGTGGAGGTGTCAAATGGTCACCGGTCAAGGTTGTTGACGCTCAGGGTGGAGTAAAGAGAAGATGTTGCAATTGTAAGGATGCAAGATGTGGAATGGAGGAGGGTAATGGACAATCGAGACCAAGGAGGGGCAACGCTATGCGTGAGTAACCCAAGCATACTATTGATTCATGTCTCTTGAGTTTAGAGAAAGATGCTTGTGCTTGTGCTTGTGCTTGTGCTTGTGCTTGTGCTTGTGCTTGTGCTTGTGCTTGTGCTTGTGCTTGTGCTGACTGAGGCTGACTGAGGCTGAGACCACAGCAAATACCACGATACCACATGTTCATTCCTAGACAAGACATGTCATCTCGGCCCCCTCGGTCCCCTCGGTGAAATCGTTCATGTACCATGCATGTACCATAAACACGGACATGTGTAGAAGTAGAATCCTCAGGGATCGATTACTTTGCAAGGCACCAACAACTCCGTGTCGCCGTGTCAGGGCATTGACTCGGCTGGTTACTAGTAGGTTTGCGGGAATGCGGGAATTTCACCGGAGCACGGGGGGACACGGGGGGACACGGGGATTTACCGAATAGTGGGACACACTGCATGCAAGACATTCAATACTCATACTCACTAGACACTCCGTGTCGAAGATGTTGGGGGGCACTGAGTCGTACAACAGATGAGTCATGCCGCTGACGCGACAGAGACGCCCGCGGATTTGCTTTGCGGTCTCAACATCGGAATCAAGCCTTGCGGCCGATTACTACCCTCCAGAGGTCGCTGTTACCGTCTTCAGGCCTATCGTCGGTAAATGAGCAAGACGTCCAGTCCACTCCCGCTTGCCTCTTGGCGGCAGCGGTGACTGAGGGTTTGTCACTCCTTTATCCCGGTGCTCGTGTCATCGGCCGGCTGCCATTGCTCCCGCCCTCATTGCAGGTCAGTCTCAGGAAGGGCACCCATGTTGATCATGTTGATCATGTTGATTCATTCGTTTTCATTCAGGTCTATGCAGTAATCCAGTGGAAGTATGTCGTGTAAAGCTATGAAATGAAGAGGCATGAAAACAGACGATGTATGATGTCCAGGCGCAGTGCGATATGATGAAATTAGAGATAAGCCGTCGGAATTTTCTGTTCGTCTGACATTTTGTGATGGCCTTGTAGAGTCAGATTATGCGATATTGGATCTAAAGATTGAATCGATTAGAAGATCAGCTAAGATGTTCACATAAATTTACCAAGAGCACAAGCTAGTCACTCACCCATTGGCAGATGCGAATTGAAGGAAACCGCTGACAGTGTCCTTCTCGACATTGGACGCTTCGGCGATCAGGGGTGAAAGCTGCAGGGAAAGCGGTATGGTATAGGATCAGTTTGGCATCAGTTTCAGTCGACCGTAGTGACATGTTGCCCCGCGCCAGCTGATTGCTCATGATAGGTAGATGCACGGGTTCACAACAGAACAGAGAGAACACTCACAACGCCCGGTCGCTCGGCGCTTCTCCTAGCCAGCTCTTTGGCCGCAAACGCCTTGGTGTCGGTCACCCCTCCCGTGGGGTCTCGAACGGATGTCTCACTCGCGCCGAGCTTGGAGAACGAGGACTGGAATCCAGCTTCCTCCGGGTCCAGCTCGGTCAGATCCCCATCTACCGTAGGGTTGGTGTAGGTGATATCCTGGGGGAGCGTGAAGAGATCCAGTAACGCCAAGAAGATTGGTACCCTGAGTGGACGCAAAGGCAAGACGAATGTCGTCGTCAGCATCTTCATGCCGAGTAGATCGAAGGTAAACAGCGAATAGAGTCAAACATAGACGATGAACTCACCAGAACTGCTTGTTGGGCGCCTCGACCAGCTTGTCGCTCTTCGTCAGCATCTTGGTCAAACCGACCTCTACCAGCTTTCGATTCCTGATGGTAACTTTTTGGGTGTTGGAGAGGATGACGCCGGTCAACAGGTTGCCGAACAAGCTATGTACAAAGCGTCAGTTCAGCTCAGCTGCTTGCCGTGGGCGACCAGCCCACTCACCCTGGTTGTACACCATCCAAAACTCCGATCAAGAAGTCGGGTCCAACGGTATCCAAGTTTGCAATGAATGCGAAAAAGTACACGAAGCAATGGTTGAACTGAGCCGAAGGCTTGCTCTGTAGTCTATTGAGGAGCAGAACGAAGACGGTCTGGGAGAACGGTCGCATGACGTCGCTACAAGTGAGACATTGATTACGATCAGCCTATTTCGCCACCTCAGATCCTTACAGTGGGGCGAGACTCACATTGAGACAAACTCGTAGAGAGCTTGTACAAGCTCAAAGGCAAACACGTCATTGATCTTGCTACCGACCAACCGCTGGAAGATACCCAGCAATCCCTGGACCTGACCCGCGGCGACGATGGTGGGAGCGCCTCGGAGCAAGCATGCTTTCCAGATTCGCACCAGGGCAGGTATATTGCCCCGCTGTTCCCAGAGCGAGGCCGAAAGTAGAGGTCCAGTGAGGGCCTGGTATGACTCGGGTAAAGAAGTAGGAGGGTGCAGCTCGAGCAGCTGGGCGAGGATCTGGAATATGTATGGGATGAATTCTAGATGTGAAAGGCCGGATCCGTCACTTAGGCGTGCTGAAAAGAGTGGGAATGACTGATTCTAACTCACCGGCAACGTCATTCGTCAAGATATGTTGAGCGGGACCGAACAAGGCTCCCTCGAAAGTGCTCAATGCCGCCGGTGATCCTTCGCATACGAATCGGATGAGGGCGGATACTGATTCGAAGCAGTACTGGTTGAATTTGGGGTTTGAAGGGTTCTTGCTGATTTCGCCCATGATATTGACCAGACGGGTCAAGATGCCCTCGTAGTGAGGGGTGAGAGACTGTCGAGCGGTGATGATGACTCGCATGGTGCCTGTGATTCGAATGATGAGCTGCGGGTCCCTCAGAATCTGAACACGCACCACTCACACTTCATCAAGTAATCGTTCTCGGCGATCTTCTCGGGCGTTCCACCTTTCTCGATGTTTGCGAAAAGAGCCATGAGGATGTTCTCAGCGAACGGTCGGACGTCGGCTTGGGTGAACCTGAGCACGTGGAGTTAGTACAGTCGCTTTCTTTTTGGAGTAATTTCCTCACAAAGCTTGTCGTTCCACCTTGATGAACAAAATTCGCTCGATCGTGATAGCAGCATAAGAGGAGATGACATAGTTGTCCGAGGCGAGATGTTGTACGAGCAAGGGGAGGACGGAGACGAGCTGGTCCTTGGTGAGCTACGAGGCAGACGACGACAATGTTTAGCGTAAGCCACGACCAAATAAATGCACGCCTGCGTGAATAGATCTGACCCACCTGATTTCGGAAAGTATGCAGGAACTTGATGGCGTCGACTGTAAGAATGGGGTGTACGGACCCGGGAGCAGCCTGTAGGTCGGCAAAGACATTCGATCCGAAGAACTCGACAACGTCGACAAGCACGTTTGTCGATGTCACACCGAGCTATAAGATGCGTGAGCTATACCCCGAAGCGCAGTGCCATAGTACATGGGACTAACCTGTTGGGTAGAGCCTCTCGAGGCAATGGAGGTCAAGAGATAGATAGCCGTGTCTTTGCTCTTCCAGTTTTCAGAGGGGTTCTTGGCGTATTCCTTGGGATGACGATCAGCACGGTTGCATAGCAGTCAAGCAAAGCGCCCCTCCCGTAACCCACCTGAAGCAAAGCAGTGATATATCCTTTCACGATATCCGTGATCTCCTTCTCGAACAATTCCATCAGAGCACGCGTGAACTCGGTGGCAGCTTGACGTCTAGTATCGCTCTCTGTGTGACATGAGATGTCATCAATCAGGCGGGGTCCTATAACGGAAGGAGAAAGTAGCTCACCCGTTGAAGGCTCCAGATCCCTCCTGATGTACTCCATAGGATCATCCTCGAACATCTCCTCCTCGTGTTCTGTGATATTTGTGATTAGATAAACATTCCATTTGCGAACTTTGCCGGCGCTCACCTCGGATAGCCATGTTGGGCAAGATGATCTTTTCGCAGAACGCGTTCAGCGTCTCAGGAGCTTGGAACATTGCTCGGTGATTACCCATCTTGACCACTACCGACAAGAATCTCAGGGCTCGAGAGACGAGCTGTACCAGAGGCGTGTTGTCAGTGGTCGCCGCAATGAGGGAACATACAACGAATAGCCGTTATGACCCACCACATCATCCCTCGTTCCAGTACCAATCCGTGTCAACATGTTCCAAACGCCATCTACGAATGTCCCGAGTTGAGTGAATACATCAGAGTACTTTTGAGCGTAGAGCTCGGCGATCTCGCAAATGGACGCTCGGATTTTTTGTAGTGGTCCGGGGGCTTCATCGTCGTCCTTAGCGAAAGCATATCATTAGCTGAGCGCATGAGATGGTCTCACGATCCACGGTCAGCTCACATGTCCCTTGAGCTCCTGTCTCTCCCAATCCAGGTATTTTCTCAGCCATCCCTGCTGCTCACCGCCCATGAATTCCGATATGTGATCTTCGAAGAAAGGCGGAAGATCCTGACTCGACAGATCGTGGAAGAGCTGGATGAGAAGCAGCAGCGTCTGAGCGAGAAGAGGTAAAGACGAGTTTGCCGGTAATGATTGAGGGTTGGAGGACTGGAGGAGTTGGTCAACATGCTGGAAGAGCTGGTAATACGGTTGACAGAATCGGGAAAGGACAAAGTTGATCTCGGCGTAAAGCTCATTGGTCCGGAATTGAGATCGCCATCTGGTTGTAAGAACAAGTGTGTCAGCTGATGAGGCGCACGATCCACAAGGCATTCGCGCTTAGCTTACCGCTTGAAGATGGAGTGTGCGGTGGCCAATACACCGTTGTTGATGACAAAGTTGTCCGGAGTGAGGGAATTGACCAGTTCCTATGGCGACCACATATCAAATCAATCATGCGTCTCGGGGAGAAGAGGTGCGCTATACGTCAATTTCCGATGACTCACGTCACACAGCCCTTCCCACTCGTTGGGGAAATCGAGCGTAGCGATATGGCTCAGACCCTCTCCGATCTGGCTCTGCAATCTCGCTGTTTGAGGCGTCCCAAGCGAGATCATGACGGGTACAAGCTGAGCTTTGATAGCTGTTTTGTCGGCGGGGGCGATTTGCGTTTCCTGCGATGCAGAAGGTTGGAACTTGTCAGCACGGATCTGGGGTTTGACTGCATGACAGGGCCGTAGACCCCCACTGCGTGAGGAGTAGCGAACGAGCGAAGGCGAGCGGACACATGCAAAGGTCCCTCGCCTCATCTCATTGGGTGAAATTTTGCAAGCTAAGACTTTATGTCTATGAGACGGCGAAGAGAAGCTCATACATAGCTGCCCATCCGCGACTTCGCTTCGTACCCGCGAACCAATCCAAACAAGCGGTCGGACCCATCTAGCAAGAGCCAATATGATACAAAACATATGCGCTCACCTCGTCACCGCCCCAGAGTCTCTTGACAGCATTCTTGAAATACACTCCACCAGCCTGACGAACGACCATATCTACGCTGTCGGCCTTGACGAGCTCCAGCACGAGGAGCAAGAAGCCCTGTTGAGCTTCGGCCTGACGGAGGGATTCCTCTGCATTGCGTCTGGCGTGAGCGTCGGGGGAGACGGTGGAAGAGAGGTAGGTCGTGAGTAAGGAGAGGGTCTCGGGGGTGGCTTGCATCTTGGCTACGGGGTCAACGGCGAATGTCAAGTTATGCAAGAAAGGAAAGACGAGAGATGTAGGAGAGATACGATAGCCCTTGCTTGAGGAATACGTATTATGGACATGGAAATGGAAAATCAAAATGGTTTGGGTGGATCGACTGGTATAGCTGTCGTGACGCGTGTGTGGACTGGACGAGTAGTTGTTTGTATGTCACGAATCTAATCAGGTCACCCACTTTACAGCGGCGTGCCAAGCACAAATTCGGTTGGACAACTGACCAATGCGTGCAGCAGGCGTCACTCTTCGACAAAGATGAACGCTCGAGTATAGAAATCATATCCATGCGAAAACAGAACGAGCTACTAGACAAGGGAAACAGGGACAGACAGAAACGATGGGGACGACTGAGGTTCCGGAAGAGATATTGTCAGGAGGGAACAAGGGACGGAAATTCGCGATTCCCCACGTTGTTAGAGCAGGTCTACTCTTCCTCAGACTCGTCATCGGCCTCCTCGAGCCACTATAGGACAAAAATATGCATGTCAGCAGCTGATCGCCGAGCACAAGAAAGTCTCTTCAACTCACCTTGAGGAAAGCTTCGGCGCTCTTTCGGACTTTTTTGCTCTTATCCTTGTCAACGTACTTCTTCGAGACGTGGGTACCCCAGTTCTGGACCAAGTCTTCGTCGAGAATGTCGGCCTGATACAGAGCCATGAGGACCTTGGAGGTAGTACCCGCCGCGAGCAGTGCGTCCGAATTGGGCGAAAGGGCGAGGAGTCGCTCGATACCACCCAAAAGGGACTTTTGGTGCTTCTCAGAGGTGACGAGCTGTGGTGAGGGTAAGATGCGTCAGTCACAACGAGCTTGTTCGCCTGTCCAAGAGCATATGACTCATCACTCACAGCTTGAAGCAAAGGTTCCCTCTTCTCTACCTCCTTGGCGATCTCTTCGGAGAACAAGTGGTGTCCGATCTCGATCAAAACCTTGTGCTTGCCTGCAATACCGACCTCCTTGATCTTAGCGATGATGTCCGCATCACTCGCGTCCTGATTCTCCTCGAGCCAAGCACCAAGAATAGCGTAAGGAGAGTCTCCCGCGTACTCGTCGTCGTCATCGTCGTTGAGATCGGCTTTAGCGAGCTTCCTGGAAACTTCCTCCGCCGCGTCGGGGTTGTCGAGGACGGGATCGGATCGGCCAAGGACATTGTCAATGTCGGTGCCCTTGGTGGGCACGCCGCCGTCCTGAGGCGTCTGGGCCGGGGAAGCATCGTCATCTTCACCTCCCGAGCCGTCCTCGGCGGCAGTCTTCTCAAAGACAAGAGGTCCACCGACGTTAGCTTCGGCCGTCATACCACCAGACTTCTTGCCCTTCTTGCCGCCCTTCTCCTTCTTTTTCGGCGGGTTCTTGATGATGTAAGCGACGAGCTTGTGCCTCATGTCAATCCCGTTCTGTCGACCGCACGCCTTGCAATCTCGGTGCATGTCCTCGTGGCCCGATCGACCGGTGATGACGAGCTCGGTCTCGGGGTTCTTGCACGAAGGGCAAAGCACAAACTTCTCGATGAAGGTGTCGAGAAGCTCTCGAAGTCGGTCTGCAGTGTGCTGTCCGTTGACAATGTATCGATCGTTGGCCATTGAAGTCTGCGCGCCAAGCTCGCATCCGAAGAACTTGGTGGGGTCTGTGGGGGGTTTGAAAGGGGAGCGGTTGTTTGAGCACGAGAGCTTGAAAAGTCGAGAATGATATACTCACACGTAGGGGGCCTGTTCAACGCCCTGGCAATGTCTTCCATATTGGGAATGACGGTCTTGATACCGTTTCCTCGGCCTTCAACCTTGATCTGAAGAAGAGGCATTTTGTAACGCTGCAGAGGAGAAACAGTATGTTGATTTTGTTGGAAATCAGCGCGCCTTCTCCAGGCTTCCAGGCATCGATGCGATTCATCAAGCAGCGCAATGTCCTCAGCACTCACATAGAACTTGTCGTCCACATCGCGTCGGATATTAACGGTGGCCATATTGGGCAGATATCTGGAGGAGATTGATGATCACTAGTCAGATATAATATCTTGACCGCGACATGAGCTACAGCAAGAATCCTGTTCTGGAAAGGAGAGCCCGCAGTGATTTTGAATCGATCGGACAACCGTTATAGTCGCACTCACTCAGTGGGTTTATCGGGTATTAAAACCTATGTCTTTCGTATGATGGTATGAAGGCTGGTGTGGATGGTGCCGGAATTGCGTGGGGGAAAGCATGAACTCGCTTTGTGACTGAGGGTTTTGAGTGGTTGAATAAGGTTAGCTATCGACATATTGGTCTTTCGCCTCGGCTCTTCTCCTATGTCGCTTCTCCGAATATCCGCTGGGTTCTGCTCCATGCATTGGTGGCCAACGCGTGCCATACCATATGGTCGCTCGGACAAGACAAAGCAGAAAAAGGACTAGCAGCACAAAGCTTTGATTCGACTCGACTCACCTTGCCCACGGGTGTCTTCTGAAGTACTTTAGGATCGGGATCGAGATCGAGTTGTCGAGTCAACTCTATGACGGAGTTGTATGGAGGAGAGTGGACGGTGGTTGAGGGGTTTAAGAACCTGATCTTGGCGATTGACCTGTGGTCTGTTCGGGTAGAGGTGACAGAGGGAGTTCAAATGCTGAGAAGGAGGAGTGTCGAGTGAGAAACTGATCGATCGATATGCGCGCGAAGAGTAAGAGCGACGGTAAGTGCAATGTAAAAATTGATTGGGTCTGCGCTATAGAACGAGGAGAAATCGACCACAATATTCAGGTCAACAGGTGTCGTTGAATCGATGTAGCTTGAAGCGTGATACCGAGGTGAAAAGAAAAGAAAAGGAAGAGACGATGACAAAAGACCGAGACGCAACGAGACAAAAAGATGGGATGAATAAAGATGATGATTGATTGGGTTGCCGGTGCAAGCGTTAGTTCTCTGCCGAAAACGTTAGGTTAGTTGTACACGTGGTCGTTGTTCCACGCGGATGCCAAATGTAGAGTAAGCGAGCATGAGGCGCATGAGGCGCCACTCTGGAGAAACACCGCTGTGACGTGACTGCAGACTACTCCACCACACTGCTCTGATCACAAAAGCATGCATGTGCTAGTGGAAAAGAAGAAAATTCCGCCTCAATCTATATGCTATTTGTGTTTAAAGATATCCCTTCGCATCCCTCAGATTATCCTCTATACTGATCAAGCCCTGACAATGTTCCTTGCATACCAAAGCAGTGTCCGATGTTCGCCAGCGATCAAAGGGCAGTACGTAAATCAATCCTTGCCTCTTAGATCCTCCTGGCGACCTGAGCAGAGGTCATCTCCATCTCGTTGGCGTGCTGAGGAACTCGTGGCAGTCCCTCGTCCGCCGACTGATCCTGAGGTCGTCGTTGTCGAACACCTTGACTGGGTCCCGGTGTACCAGCTCGGGAGGGAGCTACCGAGTTATAACCTTGCAGTTCATCTTGTTCGTCCCAAACGTCCTGAGATGGATCGTTGACGACAGCGCGGTGGTCCATGAGCGAAGGCATCGCCGTGGCAGAAGCGAAAGTTGGGGGAGGCGATTCAGATTTGGCGGGCGCAGGTGTTGAAGTGGCAGCCTTAACCTCCTCCCAAGGCACCAAGGTGTACTGAGTCGGGTCAGCGGGATCGGGAGATGGGTTGCCAGCGCCGGCAGGACCCCAGATTTTGAGGTCCGCCAGAGACATCTTGAGAGCGCAAATCCACTTGTTCCTTCTCTGCACTTTCAGAGCACCCTGTTGCCAGTTGGACTTGTACTTGATATCGGCCTTGAGGACCATCTTCCCTTGAGCCGGGATATCGTCAACGATGACATCGAAAACGGGGAGGAAGTCTCGCGAATTGTCCTTGCAGAATTTGAGCATTCTAGCACGCAAAGCCTGAAGGGCCTCGAACGACGTCTCGAAATCGACCTCAAACGTAAAGGTCTCGGCAATAGGGCCGGATCGTCGGACTATCCAGTGCGATTGTCAGCTTGGAATGCGTACAGCATGTTCTAACCTGACTTACTGTTCTCAATGACCTTGGTGGACAGGATGTTGTGCCCGATCCAGACATATTTCCCGTCGGTTCGCTTGAACGAGGAAGACATGAGCTGCATCTTGGCGACGGTGTAAGAGTTTCCGTCGATGTCGACTCGGTCTCCAACGTCGAAGGGGTGCTTGACAAAGAGGAAGATACAGGCGGCCAAGATTTCCTGCATGGTGGCACCGATCAACCAAGAAAGACCGAGGATGAAGGTTCCAGCAGAAGTGACCAGTGTGGTGAGCTTGGTGGTGACCATGGCGGCGAGGATCAAAATGACGATGGCGAGGACAAAGACCATGAAGATATCGTCAAGTCGTCGGACAGCACCGTCGAGATCGTGCATGGAAGCCTCGAGACTGAGTCGCTCTCTGTGGATACCAAGAACAGCGGCCTCGATCTCGTCTCGAGTGGCATCCCCGTTGCCGTCCTTGTCAAAGATTGCGAACGCAGCCTCGGCAGTCTCGAGGTCCGGGAAGAAACGGGCAATATCGGCAATGTCGAGGTGGTCCGCGCCCGGAGCTCGGAAAGAATAGAACAGTCGTCGAGCGAGAGCTTTGGACTTGTTGGCGGAACTGAGGGCAGCGGTGACCTTGTTGACGGGGGAATTGGTTTGAAGAACTGATTGACCGGCCATCTCACTGGCGACGTTTCCGAGGGCAGTTGTGGTCGTCTGAGCCACATCCTTCAATCCTCTCAAAGCCTTTCGGATAGCAACTCGAGGGACTTGGGAAGCCTTGGTCTTGCCAGAAGCAGCATCCGAGAGGGTGTCTGAACGGCCCGGGATATCGTGTGAGTTGGTATAGAGCGAGGTGAGAGCTTTGAGGTTGAATTTCTGTTCCTTCAGTCGGTCTGCGAGTGAGTGTATGTTAGCACAAACTTCTCGGAGTGCGAGTGTGACTCACCCTCGTACGAGTCCTGGTGGAATTGGAGGCTGCAGTGGTTCGCAAGGGTTAGCTAGTAGCCGTGAATGGCATTTTACAGGCTTCACTCACGCGATGAGCTGGACCAGCAATTTCTCGGCAGCAAGCACCAAGGAACACAAGAAGAGACCGAAGAGGAGGTTGGCCACGATGGTCAGATTAGATCGGGAGGTAGCGGCCTGGTCGCCGATGTAATGGTTGATAATGATTGGAGTGAACGAGATCCAGTTTGCCAAGCACCAGAAGATGAGCTTGGCATATCTGCAAGACATCGAAAGATGGTCAGTAACTGACCGGTAGCTGACATAGAAGTGGACTCACCGTCCGAGGGCCGCAATGACATCGGTGTACTTCTTGGCACTGGGGATGATGGCGCCAACGGTGTTTCGCCAGACAGTGGGGACCATCATGAACACGGCGGTGGAAGCCCACCAGCCGCCCCAGATGATAGTGAGCCAGATTGACCACCAGATCTGCAGAAACCGGCGGAAAAATCAGCTATCAAGCAAGCTGTTTCACAGAGATATGGGATAGCGCCAACGTACAAGCTTGGTGCCCCATACAGTGGCTTCGGTTTCAGCGGTTACGCCAATGATACCGGGAATCCAGAGAAGAGCCAGAATTGGAATGATGTACATGGCCCACCGCACAACGATACCTCTGTTCAGAGCCCAGTAATACAGCCGAGAAAGCTTATTGGTACCTACATCGCCCTCGGCGAATCGAAGGTTCTCGACACTCGCATTCTTCGGGTTGAACTCTTCCCATTCTGCTCGGTCACCCAGCAGATCCCAAGAGGCACCTCGGGAACTCTTTGGTCGCTTGTGGTGAGCCTTCTCGCCCATCGCGCCGGTCTCGAGGGATGTCGTAGAAGATTGGGGCAGGAAAGACCAGTGTTTCTTCTTGTTGGCGGACCCGTGGGGTGTAGTAGTGCCAGAAGCGAGGGGAGAAGGGGACTCGGGTCGGTTGCTGTGGTCTTGCAAGGGGATGGTGGTGTAGGCGTCTCCTCTGGCCATATAAGGGGAAGGTGGGTAGTGGACTCTGCTGCCCGGCGTATTGGCCCCTGAGCCAGCGGTAGCGGCAGGTTGGGGAGGGGGAACGTATGGATGAGATGCACCTTCAGGGAGCTGGTAGCCTATGTATGGGATCCGTCACAAACGCGCAGTTGATAAATGGAAGTGAATGTGAATTTGCACACATCAGCAAGTCATTCATTGATCATCGATGACCCCCGAAGCGGTCAACAAGACATGCAAAGGAGGGTGCTGAAGAGAGAGAGAGATGGGATTGCTGCGTATGGCGTCATGATGATCTCTGACTCAGATAAGAAAAAGTATGTCAAAGCCCAAGCTCAAAGGAGGGTGATGTATGCGGCTGTTGCTCATGAAATGACAGGCAAGGGATGGATATACAATCAAATTCGAGGCCAGAAAGGGGGAACACTGCAGACTCACCCTCACCAGTCCCCTGAAGGGGGCTTCTGGAGGTATCCCGAGACATGGAAACGTTCTGCATATCGTACGCCTCGTTGTCTGACACGTCGATCGATTGGTCTCTACAGGAATAAGGCAGTGAGAAAGTTAGGACACCATTGTAGGCATTGCCAGCAGGGGTACTCACCGAAGATGGCCGGCTTGAGCCTCTGGGCCGAGGTAGTTCCTGTTCATATTCTGAGTCTCTGGGTGATACGTCTTCTGAGGACCGCTATTGACGGCGTAGCCCTGTTTTGGCGATCTAATCAGCTAAAACGCTCGAGTCCGATTGACATAGTATTCTGCTCACCAGGTAGTCAGTCTGCTTCACTGGATTGTCACCGGCCATATTTTCTCGTGAGATTGTGAGCTGTATCCGGGGTCACGAGCGGGTGATGGCAAGAGACAGAGCAGTTGATTAGCCGAGTAGAGAGCGACCCAGATACTGGGCGTGAAGTTTCTGTTGAGCGAGTGAGCCTGGGGTGACGCGCTGTAGGTCGTGGAATATTTTCGTGTCCGTGGGATGAAATTGCGAGAAAAAGAGTCGTAAAGAGTGTCGTGTGTCGTAGAAGGCAAAATTGGCGGTCGTAGCGGAGTCCGAGTAGAGTGTATCAAGTATGTGCCAGGCGATAATGAGCTGGAGTCAATCGGACAAGAGACAGAATAGTGACGTGTAGAGAAGAAAAGAAGGAAGAAAAAGGCGAGTTGGTGTGAATTGCGATCGATGATGGAAAAGATGCGAGTGAAAAGAAAGGACTGGAGGATGATCAAGGAAGGAAGGATGATGCTGATGCTGATGCTGATGCTGTTGCTTTTACTTTTGCTGTTGCGCAGTGACTGATTGGAACTGGACTGACTGACCGTCTTAGTGTGCATGCGCATTCGTCCATCTATCTATCCAATGACGAGAACAACGACTACTGAGTGATCTGATTTTCACCATCGAAATTTGCTTCCGCCGGCTTAACCCGTGTTTACTTACGTCTGCCTCGTTGCACCCTTACCCTCTCTAGACCCGGATGAATTCAGAAATTTACGGCGATACCCTGAATCAGGAGGAAATCCTTCATACCCTTCATACCCTCCTCCCCCCCTCTTTCTCGCTTGTTTCAGAGTTTGAGATCAGACTGACATGCCAGATCGTTTTATACCCTGCAGAGTGACGTCTCTACCCCCCGTGAGTCTGCTGCAGACACAGCCGTTGCACAGCATGACATCTATCCCTCATCCCGAAATAGAGCGAGCACCACCAATCATCATGAGCGCAGTCTCAACTGCAAACAAGCAGCAATTTGATGGGCAGCAAAGCATCTGTGGCGGAAGGAATGAAGATCTGTATCTGCACAATCCACCCTCCCCTGTCACGCACGCACACGCCGTGCTAAGAAAGACTAGTCAGAAACCCCAGGGACCATTCTCACGACTCAGGACGGAGAGCGAAACCCCACTCATCGTTTCAAATACACAAACAACCACGACAGAATGATTTCGGATAAACGCGCTAAAAACGGTGCATAAAGAAGTCCTGTCCATGAGTTGTTCATATTAATGTTGCTCATTCGTCGCTGAAGAAAGCTTTGTTTGTATATGCCCTGAACCCTTCCCCTTATCATTTGTCATATGGAGAGGGAAGCGTGCACACAGGTATCTATCCCTCAAACATGAAACAGCACGGTATCGAAGAAACCAGTGGTATCAATGTCGCCATAATTGTGGCTCTTCATTATCATTATCATTGCCATCTGCCTCTCTTTAGCAGCATCCACTTCGTCTCACGCGCGTCCAACAGGACCCGACATTCCTTCGTGGATCGACTTGAACCAGATCAATCCCATATTGACAATGGCTGGCATACAAGCCGATCCAACGCTTGTTCCAACCTCTACAGAGAATATTGTCCACAGATGCATTTCCTGTTACTTCCTTGACGCGACAACATCCACCTGTCTACAAGACGTCAGCCAATGCCCATGAAAACATCTCACGAGAGCTGCCCTCCAAGCGAACCGAGGGTCTCTCGCGCCAGAAGTCTAGATCTTTTAGATTGAGCTCGCCGATCTGAGGGTAGGAGAGAGTGGGCCCTAGTCACAACCAGGTTCCAAGTCCCCGGACACGCGCTCTGTTTGCCCTCGTTACTGGCCAGCGTGTTAGCGAGGCGCACTACGACAAGATCATCAATCTCATACATGCAAGAAACATCGATGATATGTATAACGAGTGTAAATATCGTGTCCAAAAACCCCAAGAACATGTATGGTCAATATACTTACGAACCTGCTTGGGTGATGATATATCAAGGATTGTGAACCTAGATTGAGTCTCGCTGCTCAGTTGTTGACGCATTCTAGATATGCCTTCGCGACGGCCCGTTCCCGTGGACGGCGCGGCTATAACTTCTTTTCTTAGCCGTCCTCCTCACCGCTCTCACCACCTCACAACAGGCGGCTGACCGCTGACCCGCTTCTTCCTCTTGTTCTGATCACCCCTAGCAATCCTGCCTTTCAACCCAGCAGGCGTTTTTTCCTCGTCAGAATCACTATCGCTCGACCCGCTACTGTCGCTTTCGCTGCCATTCGCTCTACCTATCCCGTTGGCTGTTTTTCCATTGGCGGCGACAGGCATCCTTCGACCGCCACCAAAACTGGCTCGTCCTGGTCGTATGGTGGTCGCCGTAGGTTGAGAAGGCTGACTCATGCTCATCATGTTCGCCGGTAAGCTGGCTCGAGGCTTCCTGGCAGCAGTATCCGATTGTGACAGGGATACGAACTGCGATCGTAGCTGTTCTCGAGGCAAACTGCCTAGAGTGGGGAATAAACTGACAGGCGAGGGCTGTGAAGCAGACTGAGTGCGGGGCAGGCGCGATGATGGTAACGGCAATGCTGGGTACAATGACGGAGTGGAGATTGAGTGGCGCAATTGACGTCGAGCAGGAGGAGGTAGCGGAACACTGGGCATTCGCTCGTTCTCGTCCTCTGATGATGAAGGTGAATGCAACAAGTGGTCGCCGTTGTGATCGTGGTCGGCGGTGATGCCCGTATCACCGTTGGCGTTATCATTGCCACCATCATTGCCGCCGTCATCGCTCTCCTCTGCTTCCTCAATGATCGGACTGGAAGCTTTGAAGCTGACTCGTCTTCCCAACGGCGTAGTGCCGTTCATTCCCTTACTCTCTGGGACAACAAGTCTCTTCTCGCTGATGGGCGACGAGAGCAGTCCAATGCCGCCACCGCCAGCAGTCTTCGCACGAGGAGTTTCCCCTAGACCGATCTCAGACGATGAAAGGCTTGGGTAGAGATTATACGCTTGAGTCTGGGGGATTTGCGAGCCTTGTGTCATGAACAACGGGGAAGGGTGACTCCTTAAACTACGTCGTGCCTGACTTGGCGTTTGGTTGCGAGGTTGCAACGAAGCGGATTCTGATTCAAGCTGCGTTTCGGGAACGAGCGCATCGGGGGTGACTTGCGTGATCTGTCCCTGCTGCTCGTCATCCTCGCCATCTTCCTCCTCCGGAATGGACCCGGGGATCCTTGCAGATGTGGGCAGTGGAGGCGAGGATTCTAGCTCGTCCACTTGGCTAGATCGTAGCGGTGTCGTTCCCCTTCTCGTGCTTCTGCGGGCGGGTACAGCGGGTGAGGCAGCGAGCTCATCGATCTGGTCCAATGGCGTGGTGTGCCTCGCGCTACGACGTACTACAGGCAGGCTGGAAGACGGTGATTGGGACCGAAGTCGGCGGGAGAGACCGGGAGAAGATGACGTAGGCTGAGAAGCGGAGAAAATACGGCGAGATGTAGAGCCCACTCGAGGCGATAACGGCGGCGGCTCGATAGTCGGTTCTCGCGATGCCGAACGGAGGCGCCGGCGAGGCGGTGAGGCGGGGCGGTCGGAGACTTGGGATGATGCTGGGATATTGCCAAGATGTATGTTGATCGCAGAATCAAGTTGCATCGGCTCCTCTTCTTGATTTACAGAATTGAGTTGGTTCGGTTCTTCTTTCTCTTGAATTGCTTTCGAGCGGGTGACCCTACGCATGAGGGGTCGAGGTGTACACTCGGGGTCCTGGGATTCTGGCAGACTTTCAAGTACCTGTGTACCACGCATCGACGGACCCCAGTCGTGGACTTCGTGGGTCGAGCTTCCAGTCGAAGAAGGTGGAAGCAGGCCATTCTCCGATAAGAAGGGCTGATCAACCCATCGCTCGGGAGCGGCATCCTCTTCGATGGCCTCCTGTAAAGCGATCGACCCTGGCAGTTCTGCAATGAACAGGGATGGGCTTGACCCCTGGGCCATATCGGTTAATGATCGCCGAGTTTGATCAGAGGGGCGAGGTGAGGCAGCCGGGTTGGCGTGTCTTTCAATGGGATTAGCGGCCAGTGCCGGTGAGACCGGTTCGTCCGTTGTCTCAGGCTCGATGCTCTCCGTGTCGCCTCGAATAGGCCATAGCGACGGCGCCTGACTGAATGGCAACACGTCATCATCACCGTCATCGCCCGCAGCCTGACCTGGGACCAACACTTCTTCCTCAAACTCTCCGACCGATGATTCCGAGCCTCGACGGATTCTATTAGCCTGAGAGGTAGCAGGGACACGTTCAGGTGAGTCCTCAATGTCGGACGCATCTTGAGCTCCTTCGTAATCTATATCGTGCATATGGGCCGCGGAGAGTCTGGCAGAACGTTTCTGTTTTTGTGACAAGGGAGCGGTAAGGAAGTCCATGAGTGATGCCTGGGAGTCGAGCTTCGTGACGTCAAGACGTTTTCCAGCGTTTGATGATCTTGTCGAACTGGTTGACGATCCGCTTCTTGATGACAATTTTGAGCTAGTGCTTTCGGTATCGGAATCCTGAGCGTGACCTGAGATGGATTCGTCGTCGTCATCCGAGCCGGATTGACTGTCTTCGCTTTCCGAAGCAGAACTACCGGTTTCGATGACTGCATCCGAAACGCTCAAGCCCGACACTGATCCAGCCTTACTGGCGAGCGCTTTCAGATGGATAGGCGGAAGGCTATGTTCTCTGTTCAGGAGTGGGGGCGACGCGACGATGGGTCTGACGGATTCAGGAGATGTTGACGGCGTCGGCGAAGAGGCCGCTGGGGGTTGGATCGTTGTTGAAGGCGACTTTTTCCCGTTGACTTGAAGACCAGATGGCGGCGCAATGGCCGAGGAGACTCTTGTGGCGATGCTGGGTGAAACAATCGGCTTAATTCCCTTCACGCTGTTGGTGATTCGGTGCAATCTCTCTACCCATGCCTCGATAGCCTCGATTGAAGAGTCTCTGAAAAGTGTCTTGATCTCCTGTTTTCTATTGTCCAATAAAACTCTTAGACTATCGAGTCCCTCTTTGACGGTCGGACAGTCCTTTTGTAGATGGGGTGGACCTGCACAGATGACACATTGACCACGAGCGGCGAGGGCGACATGATGGTTGGAGTGGATGTGCGTTCTGATTCTAGCGTTGTCGGAAGCGGAAAAAGATGATGTAGACAGAGGAGAGATGGGAACCGTCGGGGAAGAGGGTTGATGTACTATGGCAGCTGACAAGGCGCTCGATGTCAGTTCATACAGTATCTCGGGACATATCACAGAAAGGCTCACCTTCAGTAGCGCGAAGAGTAGTGATATTATCCGTCGCCTCATCCACCTCTGTGTCAGCGGCTCCGTATTGCTTCTCTCCTTCATTGGGGACGTTGTCAGCCGCCTGGACTTGGGGAGTCCTCTCGACTGGTAATTCGTTCTCGACGCCGCTGCCACCGTTATCGGCCGTCTCGTTCATACTAGAGATCGACACTTCTTGCTCTGCCATATGTGCGTCATGCGAAAGCAGTCTCCCCTGAGTGAGATCTGGTCTAGTCGCCCTTCCGGCGCTCTCGGTCGACGCTGACAAATTGCCACCTGCCTCTTCCGGCCCATTCGGTTGCATCGAAGTACCCGCATCCATAACTTTGGATGCGCCCTCCGCCATGATAGTAGCCTTGGCTGGAGGCGAGGTCGGTCTGGCAGGACCGACGGATTCGATACCAGGCTTTGCGGGCCCGGCGTCGTCCGCAAAGTCTGGGTCGGGCGTCGGGGCAACCTCTTCCTCTTCGAAGACTTCAGACCCGTGCTGCGACTCTTCGTCGTCGAAAACGGCGGGCAGAGCAAAGTCATCCAAGGTCCGGTCGATGGCTGAGGAAGAGAAGCGGGGATCGGCTTCTGGAGGTCGATGGTATAACAGTTCGGGAAAGGAGAGAAGGATTGGGTGAAGAGGAAAGACGTAAGAGGCAGGTCGTGGACGGGCAATCTGAGGTGGGGCCGGCTCCTCGAGTTCAGGTTGAGCCGGCACTTCGAGCTCAGCCGCGGAGTCTGACACGCCAAATCTATTCGAGGCTGGAAGTTCCGGGATCGGCTCTGATCCGGTCTCATTCTTCTTCTTGCCTCTTTGCCGTTGCTTGCGAGCTTTGAGCGGCGTCTGGGCCCCCTGTACTGTCTCCTCGGGTGGTTCTGATACTCTGCCTAGCGGACTCGGCTTGTTGGGTTTATATCTGTTGAAACTGGCAGGTATCGCGCTAGCAGGTGATGGCGCTGGAGGCGTCGGCTGAGCAGACTCAAGGGGCTGTTTCAGTGATGCCGGATTCCTGGTCGACTTAGGGTCTGTTTTGTTCTTTTTTACCCTTTTTTTCTTCGGACTGGTCGATTTGCGCGAATGAGTAGATGAGCTTGCGTCATTGTTGGGTAAATTTGAGGCTGGCTCGTCGAGTGTGGTTGGCTCTGGTGTAGGGTCATCCCGTTTCCGCTTCTTGCTTTTCGCTGGTGTTACTGAGCTGGATGGCGTTGTTGAGCCGGTTGGTATTTTAGAGCTGAGAACTGCCGTCGTCGTCGCCAGTGCTTCAAGCATGGGCGATCCAGCCGTAGCTTTGCCCTGCTTCGCCGGGGTCTTCTTGGCTTTCCCTTTCTTGGTCGCGTTTGATTTTCCACCCGCCTCCTGCTGATCCGCTGCTCTTGGCGTAGCTGTGCCGGACGCAGTTACCGGTACAACCTCCTTGCCCTTGCCTTTCCTGTCATTCCTCTGCTTTGGCTTGGCCATTGGCATCTCGAACATGCTACTATTGCCCAAGCCTTGACCCGATGATCCAGATCCACTTGGCGTAGGGGTCTCGGGTTGCAGGAACGCGCTGGAGCTAGTGATGGGATACGGGGACGAAGGTATCCCAAATGAAGACGTGGAGGGAAGATAGACCTTGACATGTTGCGTTTGCTTCGGACTAGCGTATGCTCGTGATTTGAGATTCTCGAGGTCGTATTCTACGTTAAGATGCATGGCCTCGTGTTAGGAGCGTTTTCGATGAATCACGATAGGCGGACGACATACCGTCCCACATGTCAACCTCGCGCCCATATTCTCTGACATGAGCCAGGCGGATTTGCTGAGGATCCGCCTCGATGTCCAGTCTCTGGATGATCTTCGGCAGCCATGACTTCAACGGTCTGTCTGCTTCTGCATATGATCGAACGTGAAGAACGTATCAGCGATGTCGAGGACGAGTCACGGCAAGGAGGATAGTGCCACTCACTCAGACGAGGTGACCAGGTCTTGCTCCCACCTGCCAATTCGAACTGGACCCGAGGCATCCGCTGTTCGCCCGCTGGTGATGGATTGTTCGACATCGTTGGTCCTGGTGGTCCGGCGATTGTAGGCGGCGTAGCAATTATCGACGGCGTCTTTCTCCTGACCTTTGTACTCACAGCGTCCCTGGTCTGTGCTGACAGTCGCAGCTGATAGACGGAACGCGTTGACCAGGAATCGCTGATGTTATTGAATCAACGGATGGTAAGAAAGATACAGATGTTTTCGATTTTTCCAGTCATCTCATTTCGTTTCCAGGAACCGTTGCGAAACGCGAGCTCCAAATGTTAGTTAGCCTTAGGTGAGGGACCAGATACACTTACATGATATGTATAGTATATATAGTATCACGTGATCCTCGGCGAAACTGACCTATAAAGTGCCCGTTGAGCGGATCATTCCTAAGAGAACAGACAATGACTGAGTCTTTGTCCTCTTTTTTCTCTCTCGCTCACTCTCAGCAGTCTCAAGTTGGCCAATCTTGATCAACACGCGCTCCCGTCAGTCCCGCCAAAATGCTGGGTCATATAGCAGCCCGAGCGTCTTCCTCGCTTCGGTCGTCGTTCTCCCCTCTGTCCGCGTCGCACAGCGCCCGACGACTGTCGATTTCACCCGCTCTCTTTGCCGAACAAGCAGCCTCAAAAACCAAGGTGCCCATCTCGCTCATCGCTTCTCTCCGAAAAGAACACCCTGTACCCCTTGCGACCGCTCGGGAAGCGCTCGAACGGACCAATCTCGACTTGAACGCCGCCCTCGACTATCTTCGGACGTCCACTTCAGCCAATGCCGAGAAGAAGGCCGCCAAAGTCTCCGGGAGATCGACGAATGAAGGTGTCATTGCGCTCTCGCTCTTGGGCGGGAAAAGGGTATCGATGATCCACTTGGGCTGCGAGACGGATTTTGTGGCGAGAAACGCGGTGTTTCTGAAAACTGCAAAGGGAGTAGCTGAGACGGCCGCGTTTTTGGATGTACCGATTGAGGGCGATCACGAACCTAGCGTGACGGGCAACGCCAAAGCGCTTGAGCAATCCAGGACAGATCCTATCCTCGACTTTCCCACTGAATCTCTCCTCTCAGCCCCGCTCATCTCGATGCCGCCCTCTGAGTCGTCATCTTCATCATCAGACTCCTCACCCTCATCATCTACAATAACATCCTCCGAGGCTCAAACTATCAAGCAGACTCTTCTATCGTCTCTTTCGCAGACCGGCGAGAATTTGAAGCTGCTTCGAGCCGTATCTTTCGCTGCCCCCTTCCCCTCAACGCCGACCGTCCGATTTGTACCTGGCGCGTATGCTCATGGAGGAACATCGGACAAGGAAGGCAAGGTTGGTGGAATCGTGGTGTTGGCCGTGTCGTCCGCCGATGCCGAAAGACCCATCGCAACGATCATTCATGGACCAGGCGGGGATCAACTGGAGGCGGAAATTGGTGCGTTCGCTAGGACTGTAGCTAGGCAAGTGGTAGGGTTCCCCACCAAGGTCATCGAAAAGGGGGATAAAGCCGTGGACGGCGAGGAGGTGCTGCTGGAGCAGCCATTCATGATGTTTAATGGCGACTCAAGACCCGTCAGAGAAGTCTTGCAGTCGTGGGGCAAGGAGAAGGGGCTAAACGTCAGGGTCATCGGTATGAGGCGTTGGGCCGTGGGTGATGAGGTGGGTGATGCCGTTGGCCAAGAAGTCGCGGCGTGATCAACCCTGGCATAGAGCATAACAGGACGAAGGCCATGTATCAAGATGTACAACGTCTAATTCGGGCATAGCGCGTATTTCCACACTGTCTCACCTTCCGCGTCTCAGAGGCATCCACACACAATCTCAAAGCTAATTCAACAGCACCGATTTCATTCCCGCTCCCGCCCAGTCACAAGGTTCTCGGCTTCCGTCTTGAGTGCAGCCTCCACCGATTTCTGCGCTGTCACATCCGTAAACGTGGCCAAAGCTGACTCTACAGCTGTATCCTCGCTATTGATTCTGCCTCTGTTCAGTTTGCCTTGCCCCGGACTACTTTCCGCTATACTTTGATCCACCATTCCCCGAGCACTCGACCGATCGCCACTGTCCGATTTACTAACAGAGTCCTCGTTGTTATTCTCATGAAGGCCCTGCTTGTGTCGCCGCTTGGCTTTCTTGCTTTCGACCCAAGCTTTCGCTTCGGCCTTCTTAGCAGCTTCGTCAGCGCTCTTCTTCAGTTTTGTCCGTTTGACGAAGAACACAGTGATGAATACTGATATACCGATGACGGGTGTACAAAAGTAGAAAACGCCGTTGATTCCCTTGGCTGTATTCCGGCCAAAACCCATGTTCCAATCAGCGACTCTCATGTGACATAACTGTTGTATCCGGGAAGGGGGAGCAACCTACCGTACGCGTCGGTGACAGCGGACAATTGCTCCGCACTCAGACCCAAGCGGGCCGCATCCGTAGGATCTGACAGAACCTTGTCCAATACATCCTCACTGATCACATTTTTCAACAGCCCTTTCACTCTGTTGTTGATGATGGCACTGCCGGCCGCGAGGGAGATAGTGCCTCCCAGCATTCTGATAAAGTTTCTGATCCCAGTGGCCGTTGCCATGTCTTTTCTGTCCACGCCCGCTTGAATGGCAACAAGGGAAGTTTGGAACGTCTGACCGGCACCGATACCAGTCAAGACTTGATACACGGCCAGCTTGGCTTCCCCGGCCGTAGCCCCAACGGAAGAGAGGAGACCTAGGCCGATCGTCCAGATGGAAAATCCCAAGACAAGGTTCCACCAATAGTCGCCCGTCTTCGATTGGACTATACCAGCGATCAGAGCGGTGGCAGTCTGGACGAGCATCAAGGGTAGAGTGAGAACACCTGAACGGATCGCCGAATCGCCTCGCACAACCTGGAAGTATTGTGGTAGGTAGTACAAAGTAGCATAAAATGCCATTCCGTTGGCGAGCGACGTGACGAAACAGGCGGCTACGGACGGGTCTCTGAAGATGCGCATCGGGACCAAGGGTAAGCTGACAACTTTCGCTTCGACGTAGAGGAAGACACCAAGGATGGCAACGCCGATGATGAGGGGTGCAAGGACGGCGGCAGAGTCCCAAGCGTATTGGGACCCTCCCCAGGAGAGGGCGATGAGGATGAGGGACGCCCAAGCGAGGGTCAACAGCGAGCCGTAATAGTCGAGCTTCTTCAGTTTTCCCCATATCGAACCCTTGACTCGTCGCAAAGGCAGGAAAAAGACGACCACCACCATCGAAGCAGCCGTCAGAGGGAGGTTGATGTACTGCGTGCGTTGTTAGCAGACTGATGGTGACATCGAGATAACAGAATCGCGACAATATCTCACAAAGCACCACCTCCAACTGATTTTCTCAGTGATCGCGCCGCCCAAGATTGGTCCTGCAGAATTCGCGAGCGCGACAACAACACCAGTGATACCTTGATATTTGCCCCTCTCCTTGAGCGAGACGACATCGGATACTGCGCCGAGGGTGGGGATCAGCTCGCTCA
Organism: Kwoniella heveanensis BCC8398; assembly: GCA_000507405.3. Lineage (NCBI taxonomy): Eukaryota > Fungi > Basidiomycota > Tremellomycetes > Tremellales > Cryptococcaceae > Kwoniella > Kwoniella heveanensis. The sequence continues at coordinate 10,173 of KI669513.1, read as the reverse complement.
TGTGCTGATTACACACACTCCCACTCACTGATGATCAACGACAGGGTAAGGATACCACCTCCGCCCAGACCTTGAATGGCCCTGAAGACAATCAGTTGAACCATTGTCTGATACGTAGCGTTAGCGGTCGGTAAAGAACGTTCGGTGCACAACCAGACACCTACCTGAGAAAGAGCGCATGCCATCGAACCGATCAAGAAGATGAATAGACAAGCGAGCAGAGTCACTTTTCGTCCAAAGATGTCAGAGACTCTTCCGTAGATGGGTTGTGCGGTCTACAAGAGTGCGCCCGTCAGCATAGCGGGTAGCATTTGATATCCGCTAGCACTCACAGTGGACGTCAGGAGATACGATGTGCCGACCCATGAGCTGATATCTGCTCGGTTGAAGACCTTCCCCAAGGTCGGCAGGGCCGTCGTCACGCTGAGCCACATCAGTGTATCAGCCTAATTGTATGTGTATCGCACTTACGAGTGTATCAGCCCAAATGTCTGTTCATGCCGCACTCACATCGTTTGATCAAGTAGACTACAGAACAAAGCCGCTGTCAGACCCACAAAGACTAGCATGACCTGTTTGGCCGGTAACAGATTCGTCTGATCTTGCAACTCGACTTCTTTCCTTTTGCCTTCTCTCGGTTGTTCGATCTCCTTTTCTTCGTCGGACGGTTCTCTGACCCTCTCCGGCCATTCCCCATCGTTCGGTCCTGGGTCGCCACTGCTCCGCTTCCACTGACCATGCTCGTTGTCGCCTTCGTCATGCGAGTCGAGCTTCATATCTCGCGGAGGTCGCTCCCCATCATACCGCCCGTCTTCCTCGGCGTCCACGTACTCCCCCGTCTCGTGCGTCGCCATCCGCCTCAATGCATTTCTCGTGTGTATACTACTCGATGTTGCCGTCCTCGACAGCGCGTTGTCGGTGGTGTAGTTGGGTAACAAGGTTGATCTGCGTTGGGAATGACTGGGTCTTGCTATTGTCTGACTGCCCGACAAACCTGGATCCTGATTCCGAGGTAGTTGTCGGTTGACCGAGTCGGATTTGGCCGTCCCGGTCTCGGGTGACGAATCGGTGACTGTCTGAGATCGTCCCATCTCGCCATATGAGTTTGGTGCGTTGTCGGAAGAGAGGAGTTATTCTGGTCTGCTTCTGGGAAAGATGCCAAGTTGTGACAGCGCTTCTTTACGCTGAGATATGCAGAAACGGGTCGTCGAGAAGAAGCTCCGAATTATCGACTTCTCAGATCTACGATCGGCAGCAGGCGCCTGGTCGTGCGAGGAAGAGGAGACAATCAATCTCGATGGCGGTTTCGAGCCCTTCGAGCGACAAAAGAAGCAGTGATAGGCACAGAGATGAATCGATCGATAGTCGAGTCTTTGGAAGAAATCAAGGCAACGAGAAAGAGTCATGATGGAAGCACTCTATACCCCCCCCCCCCCCC